>JALPQI010020931.1:0-22132 GCA_025490895.1 Thaumatotibia leucotreta
CAGAATTTGCTGTGAGGGTGAAAATTTCTGCAGTGAGCGAGCGAAGCGAGCGAACAAAATCTTCCGGGGCAGATCCGACTCGGATAGGTTAGGTTAGAAGACTAAGGCGGGAGCTTTGCTCCCGCCTTAGTCTTCGAGGTTTTTTTTTTTAGCAACCTAGAAAGTACTCAGCTCAGTAACACAGTAAGTAACGTATAGAATATTACTACTACCTCGATTATATTGAGAGGTTGTAATTATTCCTTCTCTGTTATGCTAAAACAAACTATGCCGATACTTTTTATGCACTTCCAGATTATGCCTCACCATAAATAGGAGCATCGAAATTATGCTCGAATAATATTCGAACAACTCGAAATCTGCCACAAAGAAATATGCTAAAGTTGAGTATGTCACAACAGTTTCTGCACAAAGCCGATTATGACTACATAGTTTATGTTATTCATAAAAGAATTATATTATACCACAACAGAGTGAACCTAATGGGAAAATGTTTATAAATAAACAATTTATTTCAAATAACTTTATGAGTATAGATTAATCTACTTGACGACTTTAGGAGGATAAAATTTCGAAATAAAAATCGTTATGAACATTGTAGGTAGAAGTATAATTTTTAGTAAGAAAAAAAGTATGAGAAAAAATTTTCGGAGTAATGATGATTATGAGTAAAAAACGGTATTAGTAAAAATATTCGAAGAAAAAATTGTATAAGTGCCAATATGGACCCATTTAAATTATTGTACATGTACCTATAGGTAATATAGGTATTTACATATATGTATGAAATCAAGATTTAGAGCCGTGGCCTCTTGATAATTATAAAGATTACTGTCTTTGATAATAATACCACTTTCAAGATTTTTAAGTTGCCACAATCTAGTGTCAAAAAACCCTGTCGGCTCCTAAAACAGTCAATTTCATCATAAATAATCTAACACTTGAATACACAATGTTTTGGGAACAACGAACTTTACAGCGTTCAAATAACTTGAGAAATTCATAGTCAACATTCTATCTGTACATATTTCAGCCTGTACAAATAGTAACTATATTTTATTTACACAAATGTTCGCGAAAAACGTAGAACAACGTTAGTTATTTGATTGTCATTAACTTACTCTAACGTTAGCGTTTTATATAGTAATTTCAAATGAGCACGTATAAGCATCGGTGGTTCAGTGGTAGAATGCTCGCCTGCCACGCGGGCGGCCCGGGTTCGATTCCCGGCCGATGCAATTTTTTGGTACTTTTTTTAACATTAAGTTTTTTTTTTTATTTAATTTTGCGATTGCGAGTATATGTAAATAAAGTTCGATTCCCGGCCGATGCATTATTTTTGCACGTTCTTTTAACATACGTATTTTTTGTATTTTTATTTTATTTTTGCGAATGCGAGTATATGAAAATAAATGTATACACTATACAGTAAGGCTACACTAAAGTAAATTGAGTTTATTGTATCGTTTTATTTTTGATCTTATAAAAAGTGTTAATATGTATCTAATTGTGCTCGAACAAAACAAACTGAAATCCCTATTTTTTACTGTCACTATAGGCACCCTTATAACACCCCTAAGGTCGTATGACCTTGACATTCAAACCCTTTTCAAGGGGATCTAAATTGCCGCGTTTATGCCAAAAGGACGTATGCACATTAGAATCACGAATATTTAGTAAAAATACTACACTTTGCTGTAAGGTACATATTTTATACCTCCATTTCGTTACGTTTTGTTTATAAGAACACTAATAGTACATTACGATACAAGTGTGAAAAAAATGAAGTACGAAGTACGAGACTAGTAGAGATTAAAAGCACGACCGAAGGGAGTGCTTTAAATCGACACGAGTTATGAATTTCGTTTTCAAACGTGTCTCGTACGACGTTTTTTACAACCTGACAAGAGTGGTTCATTTCCTGTCAGGTCGAAACTTCGGAGGGCCATCTGTACTGAAAAATGTCATACAATACACGTGCGAAAAGAAAAATCGTAACTTGTGTTGATGTAAAACATTCCCTTCGGTCGTATTTCAATTTATCGCTACTCGTTTTGAGCTTAATTTTTTTCATGAACTTATCGAAAAACTGATAATTTATTTGATTTTTATTTTGTTAGGTCTGATCCATTGATCTGTAAAAATATATCACAAGTTGGTTGACTTGGTTGAGGCAAAATCTAATGAGGGTTTTCTCGAAATCGTATGCCACTAGTTGGCGCTACTTAGCCGTGAGATCCCGCTAAGAAACACAATTATCTAGCCCCAAAGAAAAAATAACTAGAAGGTATTTTATTTTTTTATATAATTTTACTAACTGATACAAAACATTTAAACACGAAACTATTAGGGGCTCTGAGAATTTAGACACGTTTCTGGCCCTGACGCCTCAGTGCTGCCGCCCTGGTGAACGTCATTTCAGAAAACCCTCATTGTAAGGTATTAAATATAGTAGTTCCGAAGCATATTCAACCTACTTACCTCTATTATACCTAATTACGTACATAGAGGAGTAAGAAAGACGATTGCGGCATATATTATTTTGTAATCCAAATAGTAATGCCATTTTTTTTCCTATTCGTCATCATTTTAGCTATAGTACCGTATAATTAGAAGAAATAATTACTGTAGCGGTATACCTATAATTTAATCTCAGGAGAGAACCGCAGTAGGTATTAGTAATACGTGATTTACTGCATTATTGCTATTATTAGCTATAATGTACGTACATTATATTAATGTTCATTGCAAGAACCACCACACAACAGTCGTAATCCGCAAATTTCGAGTATTTGTCTTTGTCATCCTAATGACAGCTTCTTTCGAGTGACAGAGACAAGTCGAAATTTACGAATTTCGAAGTTTGCGGCGGTACGCCATATCATAATATCATCATTTATTCACGTTCATCATCATCATCATCGTTTCATTCACGAAATCGCGTGGCTTGATTGTTTTTTTTTTCAAATAATGATGTTACAGATCATTTTTGACAAATCCACGCGTTATCGTGAGTACAGTCAAGGGCATTAATATATATACACTTCTCCATACTGATCCCTTACAAATGTGTCTATATATTAATGCACTCGACTGTACCTATACACATTTGGGTCAAAATTCTTTTTGTTGTCTTATTTTGTGCCCCTAAACAACGTGACGCAGTGGTGATTTTTGTATGAGATGTTTTGTTTTAAATTTCTGATGTATGGATTAAAATCTAGCGTGAAAAAGAAATACAAGGGCATCGCTTTTTTATATACTGAGTCCAAACAGCAAATAAAAGCGTGACAGAGTGGTATGAAACAAGACAACGAAAAGAATTTTGACCCATTTATCACAAAATCTGTTTCTTGGTCTAGTACTGGTACTAGTGGTACTTACACCACAAGCCTTATATTTTAACGTTTATATATCTCTAGTTTGCCACATAGGTACTCGTAAAAGTAATTTAATTAGTCCGCTTTGACTTTTTAATATTGATAGGATTTTTAAACTCTTTTTTTTTTTATACAATAGGAGCCAAGCGAGTAGTCAGAAAGCGTCTCGCCTGATGGTAAGCGATCACCGTCGTCCATGGACATCCGCAACACCCGTGGTATTACAAGTGCGTTGCCTACCTTAAGATGAGAAATACGCTCTTTTCTTGAATGTTGAGGTGCGCTCAAACTAAAAGAGCATTCGCTGTTCTATCCCCCGTTCTACGAAATCAACCAATCACGTTTTGTGTAACTATCGAATTTCGTAGAGTGGGGGGGTTAGAATAGCGAATGCTCTTTTGGTTTGAACGCACCTTTAGATGATGATGCCCGAAAAGACCATAGGCGGCAAACCATTCCAGAAATTAATCTAATTCATTTATATGTAATTACTACTACCGGTACATATCGTCGAGCAATTTTTGAATTACATATCTACCATAATATCCCATAAATATTTCAAATTACTGTATTTAAAAAGAATCTGTAATGATGAAATGATAAAGAAAATAAATAAATATGTCTGCCGCCACACCATTATATTGTCATTTAAGATTGTTATCGATTTTATCTTTAATCCGATAAAGATTATCGTATCGCGGGTCTATTGAAGTGTTTCAAGTTTAAGCAACTATGGAAGGTCTTCGTGGTCGTGGTTCAATCTAAGTTCGGCTTATATTTAGTTATTCACTGATCACGCGTTTGAGTATTTAGGTAGACGGGAGCGGGAGGCGTGATAACGTAAAGTCATCGAACAAATTTTTTCACCAATTTAATCGGGGGAGGTACGGCACACCACTAAAAGACAAGTAGACACATATTTGACTGTTGCGATGAACCCTCACTTCAACCAAATTGCACACAACAGCACACATACGAACATGATACGAACGAAATAGTGATGCGACATACCTTATTAATGAATGAATCAGAGGGCCTAGTGTAGCGTTTTTTATAATTTATAAGTTAATTACCCACACTAGGCCCTCAGGGCTGAAGGAATGATTGTCTAAGATATTTACTAATACTAATAAAAATTAAAAATGTAAATTCAGTTGAATTTAATAGTAGTTTGGAAAATCTAATTAGCCGCAAAATTTTGCGAATTTATTTTATAATTTTCTGTAGGCGGTAAACACATCGCGCTTATATTTTTTTAAATTTGTCTCCTTCTTCTGTTGACATAGGAGGGTTTGCTCAAGTAATAAAATTCAACTATTACCTTATCCATATATTTGTATTTTATACCTAAATACTCAAAGGATCACGCGATCACTTTCTAGATTCATCATGATCATAGGTACAGGGCTTGCAGCGCACGTAATGTAGCTATCATTGGTTTATCAAAGAGACAAAATGATACTTTGTTTTACATGTGTAACACCGTGTAGTGGCCGAGTGGTTTAGGCATCAGCCGCGAAAGCTTTGGACAGACGTGGGTTCAAATTCCAGCTCCGGTGTTGGCTTCTTATACGATTGCAGAAGGGCATCTTAGCTGCCTGGTCCATTTCTCAAAAGCTTGTAACTTGTAATACAAGTAGAAGTCTCTTTTTGACACTATTAATTAGATAAGGACTTCCGCTTGTATTACAAGTTACAAGCTTTCGAGAAATGGGCTCCTGCTGTACAACTGTCTAGAAAATTGCTACACCGGGACACGTCCTGTTTCTTCTTCTTCTTCATTCTCGCCACTTCCCGTTACACGGGGTCGGCTTTTCTAATTCTTAAATCGCCATCCCTCTTTCTGTTGTAAGTATCGTCTTCAGATAGGCCCAAATCTCTCATGTCCCTTCGGACCTTCGTTATCCAGGTAGTTTTTGGTCTACCTGGCCCTGCCCCCTGTGTAGCGATTGAAAGGGACTTCTACACAACACGGTCATCGGGTCTTCTCATAACATGTCCACACCATCTTAGCCTGGATTCCTGAAGCTTCTCAGCAATGGGTACCACTTTGAAGCTGCGGCGGCGTATATACTCGTTACGTATTTTATCTCTGAGAGTAACTCCTCCCGACAATCGGAAGGACCGACGACTGTCAAGAAAATTGGTAGGTACACCGGGACGTGTCCTGTTTATTTAACACTTTGAGCGCGGGGAACTCCCGAGGGGAGTTCTCTGTGGGAGGTCCATTTTCGCTACAAAACGGAAAAATCACGGGATCGGCTGCGAGCGTAGCGCGTAGCACTCGTCCGCAATGAAAGTGTTAAGGTTATATCTATATAGGTATTTCAAATTGAACTAAACCGTGTGTTTTGACTTTTACTTTGACTTTAAGTCTTTTCCAATTTCCAGCTTTAATGCTGGCACTTCACTTGGGACTTGGAAGTTGTTCAAAGTTCACATTCATTTGCTCTGTTTCTTTTTAGTATTGTAAGTAACCTTATTTATTTTTCCTACAACAGTGTGCTTATCATCAGCTGCCGCCGCGAACTTACTAGTCTTACTATCTGTCCCGCTCGTACTAGGACTCGCCTATCTATTAGTGGGAGAGAGAGGTATAGAAACTAAGTCCGCGTTAATCTTACAGCGGCAGCTCATGGTAAGCACACAGTTCAAAGTATTTGAGATTAGGAATACGAGTACTAAACCATAATTAACTATGTAGAATAAAACTAAAATCCAAACATTTATCGGCGTAGTATATTTTTTATCTAAGATGGCGTTATGTCAGAAACATGTTTCCACTATTAGATATTCGGCGTTGTAGTATGATCTTACAAAGCGACGAGATCATCTTTAGTGTATAATTCCCATTCTTCGTTAATTTTTTTGAATTCATACTTTAAATAGTCATCTACCGTACTCGTATTACCGCTTTTTATACCTCCGTTAGTTTCAATCAATGCATTACGTTCCTCTTCTTCTGCTTTATGTAAAGCTTGTTGTAATCTCTTCCTCTCTTCCTGTACCTCGGTTTCGTTTATTTCAATTATGTCGCCGCGTGTCGTATCTTTCTGTTTAGTTATCAGCTTTAAACGTTTTTCTTCTTCTACTTTGTGAATATTATTTTGTACCAGTATGCCATGATCGTCAACTTGCATGTCGCAATTATGGTGACAAGAGGAAATGTCTGGAAACATGTTTTCGGAAGGACATCCAAACCACATGACTCTGATGCAGGCTCTCTCTTCATTGCTAAACGTGTAAACTAGTTTGCTGTATTGTGTGCAACGACTGATGTTTATGGGGACGTCACATTTATTCTTTTCAGCTAAAATTTCTTTATGTTTCGTTTTTGTAAATGTCACTGAAACCAATTCTTCGGTTATCAATATTTCATAATTATAGCAACAAACGTAACTTAATCGCGTAAATTAACGTTGAATAATATCCTGATGTTCCGGGCATAAAATTACCCGTGATCGACGTGGTGACGTGACGCCCGAAACGTCAGGATAATATTCAGCGTAAGTTTATTCAATGAAGTCCAGTTTGTTGTTAATTTAATAATCGTGAACGATTAATTTAAATTATTTCATATTTACCGCGTGCCTTAAATTTGTTAAAAAAGAACAAGCATAAAGTAGATTTAGTTTAGTCCCATTATTATTCTTACCAAATTGATATCCTTCATTGGTATCATTTAACGTTTTGGGATCTCCTTTTATTTCATGTTCTTGATGCACCTGGGTTGAATCATTTTGGATTCGTTTACCTTCCAACCAAAGTCTATTTTCTTTATTTGTTATAGGCAAAGTTTTTAGAACATTGTATCTTACATTATCTGCTTTTCGTTCCTTCGTTTCATTTATTTGCATTAATTCACCAATTGCATTTTCATTTTGATTTTTTTCTTTGTCTTCATTTTCTTCTTGAACCATATTTTGTACCGGTACAGCGTCAAATGCGTAACAATTGTGCTGACAAGATGAAATATCTTCAAATATGTTCTCAGACGGACATCCAAACCAAAAGGCTTTGATGCAGATTCTTCTTTTATTGCTGAAAGTGTAAACTTGCTTTCCCTGTTTAGAGCAACGAGTCCTGTTTAGGGGGGCTTCACATCGAGTTATTACTAAAACAAATACAATAACATCAATGAAATTGTAAAGATTTAAATAAAGGTGTGGTGACCTCTTTTTTATTGGGGCCAATAACTATATGGGGTGCCGATATTTAGCAGCTATTATTGCTTATGGATTACGGAAGTATTTCATTTGAAATATGGCAGAGATGTACCCATATTGTATAGAGTAAGGTAAGGTATAAAAAAGTTTACATGTGTATTGATTGTACGATTCTAGTTTATATGGGGGTACAGTAGGTAGCCAAAATTAAAGTACCTACTAACAGGTAGTATGAGACTAAAACCATGTTTTTCTATAATTGCATGTTTTTATTTTATTTCAGTTGTGCGATATCAGAAATGCTTGTATCAGAACTGTATTACTTAATACAATTGTTACAAAATAAAGAAATCAATGACATCATTTTCAGTGTAACTATTAAATTTTTCATTAACTTTTTTGAGTTCATACCTAAAAAAGTCTTCTTTTTTATTCGATTTATTACCTTTTTCTTTTTTAATCATCGCTTTGACATTTTCCTCCACTTCTTGCAAGGTTTCTGGTCGTCTTTTTTCGTCTCCCTGTGTCTTAGTTTCGTTTATTTTTATTATTTCACCAAGCTTATTTCCTCCATTAGGTTTAGGTAATGTTTTAGCATCAATTTTTTCCTGTATCTTGAGATTTTTAAGTCGTAACAGTATGTCGTCAATTTCGTCAACTATACAAGCACGCTGACAAGAAAACATGTCTGCAAACATGTTTTTGGAAGGACATCCAAACCATGAAGCTTCGATGCAGGACTTTTTGTCATTGCTGAAAGTGTAAACTTGTTTCGCCTGTTGAGAGCAACGAGTATTGTTTAGGGGGACATCACATCGATTTGTCTCTGAAAATTATAGGAAGTTAATAAAAATGAAATAGATCAGTAATCAGAGCTGGTAAAATTCATCGGACTGGAGCAGCATCTCTTTTTTTTTAAATATTGTATTTGGCAAACACACATACACGCATCCAATTTGCAAGCAGCTACTGTGGCAGTAGCTGCATAATAGGCGGCCCATTGATGTACCTATAAGTAAACTTATTACTAAGCCATCCTGCACAAATATTAGAGATACTATCGACTGACGCACCCACTGCGATCTAAACTAATATGGATGCTCCTACATTAGTAATGGTACTGTGACGCTTGTGACATATAGCGTTGAAAATTTCCGGAAAAAATTCCGTTTCTTTCCAAACTGCTCGTTTTTTTTTCGACTCTTTCGGAAAAGATCAATGAAATTTTACACTTTATATTTTCAACTCTCAACCAATGCCGATTACGTCTAATATTCACTTACAGAACAGGAATACGATATAGTAGAGTAAATTAAAGAAGTGACAGTGAAAGTGGCGATGATTATTTCTTTAAAAACTTGAAAAAAAACAGCAAATATGAAATTTCCATATTTTCCTGAAAAAAAAAAACATAAAATTTTCCCGACGTTTCCAATTCTAGTGACATACAATTCGTTTTCAGGTTATCACTCGGGAAAAAGCCTCATCGAATACCCACACCGTGCTGCATTCTTATCTCATTCATCCTCTTCCGAAAGTGGACAACCTTACTCATCTCATCAGGAAAAACAACACTGATTAGGATTCAGTGTTATTTGGTTACATTACATTACTGGTTTGAGAGATAACCTGAGGGTTGGCTAGTGTTACTTTCTGCTGTTTATTTTATGCCGGAACGCTAAACATAAAGGACTAGCTGTCACTGAAACTGTTGTAAAACCGATAATACAACCTGTTTTATTAATAAAAACCATCACCTTGCAGGTGTTTTTTGTGTAGTATTCTTAGGACTATCAAGCAATGAAGTTGCTGTACATTGTGGTTTTTGGCCATTAAACATTTTATAGGAAATCCCGTTTTCCAAATTAGTTTGTAAAATACTTATAATTGTTACAGCGATTAGCAACGCGACTTAGTCACAAAAATTACCTGACATATAATTAAACGGTGAAACTCACGTGTATTTACTATTTAGTCGCTACTCGCGACATGTTAGGCTCTCCGAAACATGTCGCGCCTAGTGACTAAATACACGTGAGTTTAACCGTTTGATTATATTATCATCATCATCATAATCATCATATCAGCCGAAAGACGTCCACTGCTGAACATAGACCTCCCCCAAAGATTGCCACAATGACCGGTCCTGCGCCACGCCACCCGCATCCAGCGGACTCCTGCGATTTTCACCAGGTCATCAGTCCACCTTGTGGGGGGCCTACCAACATCATTTGATTATATGTATAGTTATTATTATGTCTCCGAAAGTTTAAGTTCAAGATTTACCTTCTTCATTTTCCATATTTTCCGATCTATTCCTGCCGCAGTTTGCCATACACTCATCAGCATCGTTAAACTTGTTGTCTGTCGGACACCCCCGCCAGATGGCAGGGTGGCAGAAGTTCAGAGGGCTGTAGTATGTGTAGACTAGCACAGATTGGCCGCAATGGTTGCTGTTCAGCGGAATCCTGCAGGTTCTCGGAGCTAACCAATCAGAGCTCCAGGAACCTGAATGAAACAAGCAGGAGTCTTATTTCAAATTCGTAGGGTGAATATCTGAGCGTTTCAACCGCCTAATTTTGGTGGCATCATATTTGCTCACGTTTCTATTCGTTACAATGTGTTACTTTGTCATTTGAAGGAGGCACGGTACCTTATACAAATGGTGAAGTATAACATTGAAACGTTTATAAACTTCGGCAAAAATGATGCTACCAAAATTAGGCAGTTGAACCGCTCAGATATTCACCCAGGCTCACTATTAAGTTCCTCTAGCTCTAGTAAAAAAAGAGCATTCGCTGTTCTATCTAACCTCCCACTCTACGAAATTCGATCGGTACACAAAACGTGATTGGTTGATTTCGTAGAACGGGCGCTAGAACAGCGAATGCTCTTTTTGTTTAAATGCACCTTAATATTGAAGCATTATAAATATAATTAAACGGTTAAACTCATGTTCATGTGTGTTTAGTTACTATCGCTACGCGCGACATGTTTCGGAGTACGACGTGCCGCGTTTGAGAGTAGCGAGGTCGCGAGGTGCTTGATAATGGAGACCTGGGCCCTCCGAAACATGTCGCGTGTAGTGACCAAATACAAGTGAGTTAATACCGTTTAATTATATTTATTTTGTAGTTAACAATATGTCTCACGGAAGTGTGATTTGAATAACTGAAACATTCTTTAATATTATGGATTTCAACAAGTCTTAAGTATACTTTGAATGAGAATTTTGGTTTTTAAGTAATTGACAGGTTTTTAGTATCAGGGCAGATTGGGGACGTTTTAGGGTTCCGTGTTTTCAAATTATCATAGAATAAGATTTTGGATCGTTTATTACCAAAAAAATAATTATTATTACCTACCAAAAATGCGGTAAGCTAATTTAAGTTTAATGCTACTTCTGTTTATTATATTTTGAGCTTTCTTTATACCATTGAATTATATTATGATCTTTGTGTATTTTTGACGTATAAATTGGTCTTACAAATAGGTAAATGAGTATCAGTGA
This sequence comes from Thaumatotibia leucotreta, assembly GCA_025490895.1. Lineage (NCBI taxonomy): Eukaryota > Metazoa > Arthropoda > Insecta > Lepidoptera > Tortricidae > Thaumatotibia > Thaumatotibia leucotreta. Next base: position 11,058 of record JALPQI010020931.1, read on the forward strand.
GTATTATGAGTAAACCATCAGTAGGTATGGTTGTGATTTGTAGTCATTTTTGTGGACCTGTTTATGTTTAATATTCAAAAGGTATATATAACTTTATACGTAAGTCGCTAAAACGATCAAAACAAGAGCGTGGCTAACTACTTAACTACTAAAAGGTATTTCTCACCTGAAATAATTGGTACATGAAGAAGTAATACACGTATAGTATATTTCAATATATCTCCAACCCCGCTCATTTTGACGATATATCGATTATTAAACATTTATATTCCATACTTATAACTCGATGCGCTTATTTAACATACAAATTAACGGAACTTACAATAAGTGTTGTACTTACATTGTTATCAACTTTCTAATAGGATTTATGGTTTCTTCAAAGCGAACATTGAAATAAATGTACTTACCTATGCTTCATTTTATACTGATCAAACATCTATCGTAAAACCACCCTACAATGATCCAATAAGGTGGAAGTACTAGAACCCGACGCTGTACCAATACTCGTCATTATAGCTTGAGTTGCCATCGATAAGATAAAAGGGCCTTTCAAACACTTTTTTATGTCACTCGTTGCCATGGTTACGTTCTCCTGGGTCACCCTTAAATACACTGTTTTATAGCATCAAAATTGACAAAACTTTGAATTTTTTAATAGTTATGGGGCCCTTCCAAGTTGGGTCACCCACTAATCATGATAGTAGAGCTTGCAGGATACTTTCTTCTAGCAAACTATGCCACTGTTGTCCCCTGGGTGATGTGACAGAATAACAACATAAAAAAAGTGATTGACCCAAAATCAACTATTAGGGCATTTAAACGATGATTAATGCTTCATATCCCAACTTTGTAATAATTAGCTTATATCTAAATTATTTGTATAATTTTAAGACAGGCTGACGTTTATTAGGTGTTAATATTTCCAATGTCCCAATATGTGACATTGAAACTTGTACGGAAGTGCCATCTATTGGGACTGCCAGCAAAAGCATCTGACGCTTACTCATACAATGGAGTTGACTAAGAAAATTTGCAATTTTGAGAAATTTTCATATTATTATTGTCACCCTATAAAATAAATACTATTTAACAAAACTAACAAACTCCCGTCCTAAAACATATGATAATACTTTATGTAGACTTAAACAGGGTTACTTTTTCACCGGTACAATAAATTTTCCCACATATTTGGTATCGATAATAGATTACATTTATCAAATAAAATTGTATTTTTTTTTTCATTTATTATTAATTTATCCTTCATGCAAATGCAAAATAATGGGCTTACTAATGATAAGACGTCAACGGGGTGCGGGACGAAGAGGGCGGCGGAAAGGGGTGAGCGACCTGCGCACGAGTTGGCAACATAGCAGTTACCTCAATCTCGGTGACTAGGTCACGGTCAGGGTCAGTCTCACGGTTGACGTATAGGTATGTGCACGCGCGCCGCATCGTACTACCTTCAGTCGGAAATTACTCGTACGAAATGGTTCGTAGTTATTTTCTCATTGGGGAAAATACAGTGGCAGCCCAGTGGCTATACGCTGAAGAAAGTGTGCCCCGCCTGGAAAATGCCAGTGTTATAGCCATCGCCAGCCAGGTCAACAGATTTGACCCCGTGTGACTGTTTTTGTGGGGTGAGGGTAGGCCCAAAATTTAAAAGACTTAAAAAATCTAATAATAAGTGCATTTGATGAACTTAAAAGTGAAAACTACAGACTTGTGTTGGGAAATATCGAAGGAAACATTCAAAAACGGGCAAGAGTGTGTTTAGATAACCACGGCCAACATTTTGAACACTTGCTTAAGTATGTGAATTAATTAATTAGTATGAGAAATGGACTCCATTAATTAGGTATGTTTTTTTTATTCCAATCATTATGCATAAAGTTGATTTCAAGTGTTTAAATACGCCTCAATGAAGAAAGTTCCTGTCTTTAGTGCAAGTATGAAGGAAGATTTGGGATCAAGTAAGATTTTTTTGCCAAGTCATAATCATAAGTTGATTATCATTGCCGCTTTTCTAAGCCGCCATGCCACGTGCGATGACGTTGTAAACAAACAGTTGCCAGTTCGTGTGTTTTGCTAGTTATGTACATTGATAATGCGTAATGCGTCCAATTTTCTTATTAGGTTTGCGGATAAGTTCAAACATCGGTATTTTAGTTTTATTGTTCTAAAGGGGTGGTAAAAAAAAATGCTAGTATTCTGTAACTTGGACTACTATTACGTATGTTGATTGTTTGTACTGGTGAAAAAGTAACCCTGTGTATGAGCAAAATGTCGTGATTCATATAAATATTCTCTGTTGACATGTTGCGCACTACTACTTCCACCTTACTGCGACTATGGTCCACAATTTTAACTCCTTAGGACACCTATGTCCGAGGTGGGGATCGAACCCACGTACTCAGCTTTCGCGGCTGATGCCTGTACCCCTCGGCCACTCGGTCTTAGCAACCACCGGTCAAATTTCTCGGGTATATGCAATCGCTTACAAGGCTAGGCGCCTTTGGCGCCTTGTAAGCGATTGCATATACCCGAGAAATTTGACCGGTGGTTGCTAAGACCGAGTGGCCGAGGGGTACAGGCATCAGCCGCGAAAGCTGAGTACGTGGGTTCGATCCCCACCTCGGACATAGGTGATCTTGGTCGTTTTTATTTGGTAAATGACATCTAATATTTATAATTTATATAGTATTAAGTAGTGTGACTACTGGAGAAAAATTAAAAGTACAAATTAAAATATTTAGTTAATAAATAATTTGATTTGTAGTTTGCAATATGTTCCTTAGGACACTTAATCCGCCCAACCCTGTATATCTTAGCACTCTCAGACGCGCAACTTCAGTTAACTCATTGTTAACATACAATCTTCGAAATCTATAGACGTTGGTCATCCGAACGTGTTAAGCGGCAATTACCCTTGATCGTTTATCGCATGCAAATGTTGTCAGTTGCCTGACAACCTCGTACTTTGATTCGGCGCCGCGAACGACGAAGTGTAATTGCGGCTACGTGATAGTTATTTTGGTAAAGTACGAAATGGTAACACTTGTTTGACCAATTTTTACTCTAAGTAGGACAAAAAGTATCCCAAGTCTTCATTTACATTCAATTCCGTCAAAACTTCAATGGTTATTTTGTAGGTACATACATAAGTATATACTTACCCTTAAAAATCGGCGTTTTACAGAATTTCGGCTAAAGACTTTTAGTTAGCTACTTTTGGTTCGATACCAATTAATTTCACAGTATTAAAAGACTAGTAAATGCACTAATTTACTCCGAAAGGCAATTTCATGGTTTTTTGTTCACTAATTAACTTTGCTAATTACTTACAAGTGTAAACTTGAAATCTTTTTTGTGTTTTCATTTTATAAAGAAACGATGAAAATCGAAGTTTCTTTTTTCCAATGTTATTTAACGATTCTTTATTTCGGTTATGTCAAATTAGGTAAGTAGCATTTATCATTTAAGTAATACAAAAATGAAATCATATGTATGTATGTACCTACTTAAAGCCGGAATTTAAATGCTTGGGTACGGATTACTCTTGGGCGGTAAATAAGACAATAAAAAAAAGTTTTGCAAACTGATGATTTTGTTTTAGATTTTTTTTTCATATTTCGAGGCGAAAAATGACTTCCCCTCCCCCTGATCTCCGAAACTGGTCTTAATATTTTACAAAAAATACAGACAATAGTACTTACGTATAGTTTACGTGAAAACGTATAAGAAGTCTATAGTACTTTAAAATATCATAGAAAATCTCAATATTCGTGAACGTACGGAACCCTTTCCACGCGAGTCGAACTCGCACTTGGTCCGTTTTTTGATCAGAACTAAGTACATATACCTACTATGTTCATAAATATGCTTAAACCATATTAGTGAATTTAAGTTACTTATTATTATCATTATAAGCCTATACAGTGTGTTAACATCATGCAGGCTTTTATTGTAACCGAGGATTGAGATGCAAATTTTTAGCCAAACCGTGAGCATTATTTCATTAAAAATTCTAATTAATAATTATAAACGTAATTGACTGTCTAAGAAAAGTTCAGTGAGAAACAATGTACTTCAAATGAATCGTTAATTAGCGCTTGACAATGGCAGTCCGACTCCGACCTACCTCAAAAATATTATGCGTTTTTTTTTCTCACGTAATTTAACTGGACATGTTTCGACCTATTAATACCGTTAGTTAGGTAACTATAACTATACGAGTATACTCATCAATTACTTTTTTTTCAGTCCCAGACGAATACTGCCTGTCCCCTTTGAACATGAGTGACTGTGGAGAACCCTCAACCCCCGTCTTTGCGTACTACAAGCAGGGCTCCCGATGTGAGATCGAGCGTTGGAGGGGGTGTCCTACCAAGAACAAGTTCGAAAACGAGTACGACTGCTCGAATTACTGTATAGGGAGGAATAAGTACTACGACCGCGAAAGAGGTAACGTTATCGCAGCAGACATCGGAGTCCGTGGGGCAAATACTCTTGACAGCTAGGGACTTCCTATATCGATAAATTAATTTATCGAAATTAGTCTTAAATAGTAGTGATCACACATAGGTTTGCTTATGAAGTATTTTATTTATTAAAAAAGTACAATTCAATAAAATAACAATTAAAATTTCTCATTCATATTGGAAACGTTTTTAGTGTAAGTGTGTGTGTAAGTTTATTCGTCACAATTACTTTCTTCATAACTGTCCCATCTTTTATTGTTGAATCTTACACCCGCGTTAAATTACTTCAAGTTGCTTTTTAAGCAAGTCTTCTATTTTTTGAATACGCATTATTCATTTTCACTCATAAATATAAAATGACTAAAGATGTGTGACTTTCTTTTGCCAAACATAAAGTCGATCTCTCTTAAGTCGATCAGTAGAAATTAATTAATTGTTATGTCGGGTAGGTACCTACTTCTGTTAAATAATAAATATTACATCAAAGCATTTACAGGATCATGGGCAGGAAGAATCAGATTTTCCATTGATGACATGAGTTTAGACGAACTGGAGGAACTTAATAAAATTCTCCATAAAATTAAGAATAGAGGTGAAGATACTGAGGAATCAAGAGAAAAATTGATTCATAGTTCACCTGGCCCTGCACCTAGAACGAAAGCTAGTGAAGATACTGACGACAGTGAAGAGTATGACAAACGTAAAGCATCAGAAAAATTTGCTAATATAACGCAAGAGCCTGTTACAGCAATTGATTCTAATATTTCTAAACTCAATTGGTACAGTTTCACTACACCTGCCAAATACGCCACCACCGCAGATACCGTCACAATGACATCTGTCAACATCAGTACGACTGCCGAGGAGTAAACAACCGTTCCGTAATAATAATAAAAATAAATAGGTATATGATTTATATTTATTTTTTCTACTCCCCTACTTTTATTTGTCATTTCCAGAGTCGTGAACACACCTTTAAGCCCCTACCTTACAGATGTCAAGACAATCTATCTTGTCTATTAACTTTAAACGCATTCGGGCATACACGCAGTGCGTTTTTGGATTTTAAGACACCTCGTGTATACAAAACGTAATGAAATACATGGCTGCCAACCTAATTTTATATGTGATTTCTGATGAATCGTAAACCATAGAGGAGCTCACTTTTTTAATATTGACGTTCCCCGCCCGACCGTGACGATTGACTAAGAATATTTCTCAAATTTACAATTTTATTTGAAAATAAATGTGTGGTCGTAGAAAAAGTATTGTATGCAACATTGTTTAACTGAGTCAAGAAATGCTCGTGGCGTTTCTAATAGCAATTTTCGGCTTCGCCTCAAATTGTTACCCACGCCACTCACCTTTTTTGACCTCTCTTAAACAAGGGTTGCATAAAATATTGTGGTCAACTCTTATTGTTTTATTTTTTGAGCTGCATTTTTTTAAGAAGTAATACTACTATGTATATAAATTTAAATATTAGATGTCATATACCAAAGCCAAAATACCAAAGTTTACCAACGCCGTTAGGAATGAGAGTTTTCTGGAATGACGTTCACCAGGGCGGCAGCACTGAGGCGTCAGGTCCAGAAACTTGTCTAAATTCTCCGAGCGCCTATAGTTTCGTGTTTAAATGTTTGTATGAGTTAATAAAATAGTTTTTCTTTGGAACTAGATAATTGTGTTTCTTAGCGGGACCTTACGGCTAAGTGGCGCCAACTAGTGGCGTACGTTTTCGAGAAAACCCTCAATTTAGTTGGGATCCCAACTTCGGTACTTATTCTTACGACATCTAATATTTAAAATCATACTGTTAAAGTGTCGTGGCCCCCACAAATACGCTGTATCCGCCATCAGAAGGTCGTACTAATTTGACCCATTTGTTTTATTACTATTTATTTATTTTTGGATTTTAATTAAAACTATTAAAATCAAAATTATGCAAGACGTAATGAAATACATGGTTGCCAAACAAATGTCATTTTAGATGAATAGGAAACCAAAAAAGGAGGTTTCTTTTTTAATTTTGACGTCTCCCACCCGACCTAATAAAAATGTGTATGACTAAGAATATTTCTCAAATTTACAATTTTATTTGAAAATATGTGTGTGGTCGTTTCGGCTTCGCCTCGAATTGTTACCCACGACTCTCACTCACCTTTTTTGACCGCTCTTATTTAAACAAAGGTTGCATAAAATACTATTCTATCTATTCCGCTCACAGGGTTGAGTTTTATAAAGTTACAATTTACAATTTAATTTGATGTTTGCCTCTGTAACGCATGCACATATTGGCTAGAAAGAGAGGCAAACAGCAAAATTGTAAATTGTAACTTTAAAACGCGACCCGGTCGTGGGAAAAATTAATAATATAAAACTAATTAAGAGCATAAATTAACAGTAACACGTTATGCGGTACGGTAGGGGCGACCCCTTACAAAGTATGGTTAATTAAGTGTTAAGCTAGTTGCGCAGCAAAGGTGTTAACAAGTACGAAAATAGAGTCCAGAAGGGTTCTCTTATTTATCGCCGAAAATTATATGGTCGAATATCACTTCCCAACTCACGTTTCGCGAAATTTTACTTCGCCGAATGTTCATTTCCCAACTTATTAAAATGTTTTGTTTTATTTGCCAACCTCACAGTTACCAACTTAACATTTGGTCCGTGTTTTACAAAGCAAATGTTCAAAATGGCAACATTCATGTGGCCGAATGTTTTACTTGACGTAATATACACTTCGTTGTTTATTGTGTACCAAATGTTTCATTACATACAATTTCGTTTAGCAACTACGTTATATTATTTGTGCAACTATTAATAGAATACGGCAATGAAAATGGAATCGATCGTGTACCTAAAATATGCGTATTGGATTTCGAAAAAGCTGCGATACCTACCGAGTCTTCTATCAACTTTTGAGGGAATTTATTTACAAGGATGCCATTTTCACTTGGGGCAAATTTTATACAGGTAACTACCTTTTTTTGAAATGCCTCCTTTTTCTATTTTTTTTTATTATTTTCTTATACATATTTTTTATACATTTATTTCTTATACATATGAATACTAGCATATTTATTTTTCGGGACGAAAAAAAAAATAACCTCGAAGGTCAGGCGGGAGCTCGCTACGCTTCGCTCCCGCCTGACCTTCTAACCTAACCCGGCCAAGTCGGATCTGCACTGGAGGGCTTTGCTCACTCGCTTCGCTCGCTCGCTCATTATTTCCTTCTGGTTATCCATATAAGTAATAGTAAAAATAGTTTTTTTCTGTGTTTGCCAAAAAAAGAATTAAGTATGTGTAGGCTTCTTAGTAACTTGCCAAATGTATGAAAAGGCAACTGTTGCATCAGCGAAACGTTATTCGTTCATGAGTTGTTCGGTCAAGTGAACCATTTGACAAATGATAAGTCCGCCAAAAGTTTAGTTGCGTTATAATAATCTGCTTTACAATAATTCTGCCAAGTAAAACGTTGTCATACAAAAAGGACCCCGGGCCTAAAGTATGGAAAATGTGGTTTCAGTCAAATCTTCTGAAATTTTGATATGTTATAGATTTCAGTGCCCTGAACAAAAAACTCCATGGGTGCTACCACAGTTTCCGGGTCCCTTTCCATGTTCTGCTCGATTTTGTACCAGATAACAAAGTAGTACTTAATTCTACTTCGGGTCTATTTATTTAAACAATTGACATTACTACATTAGTTTGAACCTTTTTTGTGATAATGCTGGTTAGTTAAACACATAAAACGTCTACATACAATGCCGGCTGAGTTCAGCAATCGGCCACAATTAATACACACACGGGACTCGTTGTTGAACTCAGCCGGCATGTTGTTCATAGATTCTCTGAACGAAATAGCAGATTGAATTTTTTCTTCGTTGTTTTCTGGTAGGTATCCGCCGCAGTGCACGAAAAACAACAGCATTATTACATACGAAGCAATGTCCTCTATTTAAAAGTAGCGCCATATTTTCTAATGTTTGAATGAGTTCTTATTTTACAATGTTAAGTACCGTCAAATGCGCCAACATTGCCACCACGGGAAAGTTTGCCCGTAACGCAATTTTTTTACAAATCGGTTTGTGGGGTAAATTTAATTAGAGTTCTGGCAACTCCACTATTTTTAGTAGAAACTAGGTTATATGGGTGGCAACACTGTGCATCATATTTGCAGCTAACGTCAATCAGTAGCTTGTTCCAACTCGTTGAGTGCAGTGCGTTATTTGGCGGGCAAATTCTTAGTGAAGTTTCAAGGTGAATTGTGCAAAATGGGGAAGACGCTGGTAAGTAAAACTCATGTCATGTAATAAAGTAAGATGTGTAGATTGTTTTTCTGTTAATAAAGTTACTAAAAGCCTATTATTAACGGAGTTATTGTCTTAGAGAATGTTACCCAGCCATGTAGCAGCCGGTCATTGTAAACTTTGCCCATCGCCAAAAACGTCCTAGGGTTGTCACCTCGTTGTATTTACCAGCCTTTACGAATAAAAGAGGTTATTGTTTTATAAACGAATATTTACATCGTATTTTTGTTTTTATTCTTTTTCTTTTTACACTACGAGTATTATCAACAGACTTTAATATTAAAAGGAAAGTGTTCTCAATTCGTGTGTATTATTATTATTTGTATCTCTCTTTGATCACGGGCCTATAAATCCCGGTCTTTTGATAGGCTTGCGCGGGGATACAGATCCAACACGTAGAGCCCCTTTGGAGAAATTTGCTGTGTTTTACACCTGCTGCAACCCATTCACGGGCACAAAAATAGATATCCGTGAACCGGTCCCAGCAGGCATATAGAGGCTATTGGAGATTACATGGAAAAGACTAGTGCGTTATGGTGATGAAGGTTGGATGGATGATTGGTAGGAGGTAGTACTTACCTAAAATTATAGGTAAGAATTATTATACTTACATTAATTAGGAACGTTTCTTTTAATATATGAACATATATTGAAATTTAACATGTTAATAATTGTTAATTGATATCAAGAATCTTTTTATTGTTTTCAATTACTCATAGTACCCAAGTATTCTTCTATTATTCAATATTAATAAAAAAATGATCATCATAAGCTTTGTCTTATTTTACCTTAACGCTTTACACACATTTACTCAAAAGTGACAACCCTAACACTTTTGAAATCTCAGGTGCCGTTTGTATGGGAAAGGGAAAAAAATGCCAGGTAACATTGCCCACTTGATTTATTCAAAAATGTAGACAGTTATCGCTGAGCTGTTTACAGGAAACGGTAGGATTGCCCGTAAGCTAGGTGTGATTCTTGTTTCAAAGCTATACGAGCTATATTTAAGTGCAAAATCGACGTGGGCAATGTTGGCCAAAAGTCCGGATATCTTTACCCGCCCTCAAAATTGCAAAAAATGTAAATAAAATGATGATTTAAAAAATTTTACGAGACGCAGACAATTGCCCTTGATCACAATATACCTGTTAAGGCAAAAAAAGTAGCAGGCTTTCATAGTTTTTTTTTGAGAAATTCGTGTTTTTTTGAAAAAAGCGGGCAAAGATAGGGCATTTGACGGTAGGTATATTATAGAATAACTAGGCTTGGGACTTTTGGATGCTCGCTATGGTTCTGGCATCCGTGGAGTCTAGCACCCATAGAGTTTTTTGTTCAGGGCACTGAAATCTATAACATATCAAAATTTCAGAAGATTTGACTGAAACCACATTTTCCATACTTTAGGCCCGGGGTCCTTTGCCAATCGTTAGTTGTCAAAGTAAAAGTTCGGCGAAACGTTGGCTGGCAAATGAAAAACGGCCAAAAAAATTCGGCGAAAAGGCAGAACACCGTCCAGAAGATTCTGTGGCCAAATTATCAGAACAATTTATTAGTGTAAAAAAGATGCATCGGCCGGGAATCGAACCCGGGCCGCCCGCGTGGCAGGCGAGCATTCTACCACTGAACCACCGATGCTTACATAATGAATATTGAAATTATTTAGTGTATTACTCGAAATTAGACACGAATTTAATAACGATTAAAATTATTAAGCGTTGTTCATTAGAAGGAATAAAAACGATCTCTATTAGATCCATTTATTTAACAGATCCTAAATTGAAATAATGTAGTTTAACTATAAGCGCCATCTATGTTGCTCATCACGTACTACAAGGTCGAGTAATCAGACCTTCTCAGCTATGTACTGTGTGCGCCGCAGATTGACCAATTAATGCGTACTTGTCTGTATAGATGGCGCTGAACTGAATATTACGTTGTATATGATAAAATAAAATGACCTTGTAAGATTCATCATCGTAATTTACTTTGTAAATTAGTAAAATAAAGTTTTTTACAATGAAGTTTGCAATATAAAAATAAGTTACATATTTCAATTAATCCGAGATCTTAGCCAGTTTGTTTGTTTTATGATTTTATGGCAGATTTGGCACAATGGGTACATTATATTTTTTTGGCGAGCTGATCATCATTTAGCTTCTTTATCTTCATTATTTTCTTTGTCACTTTTTGACGCAGCGATTTCTTTTCTTTTCTTAACCACAGCCGCTCCAAACGCTGCTGAAAGAAGCTGAAAATAAAAACAATTTTAAAAATCTGAGAAGGT
>JALPQI010020932.1:0-21274 GCA_025490895.1 Thaumatotibia leucotreta
ATCCGCTGCAGAACTGTTACATTTCTCACTTTATCGCGCCATGATATGTGCAGCATTCTACGGTAGACCCACATCTCGAATGCCTCTATCTTTTTTGCCGTAGCTTCAGTGAGCGTCCATGCTTCCACAGCGTACAGCAGAATGGAGAAAACATAGCAACGTGCAAGTCTTATGCGAAGTTTGATGTTAATTTTCCTGTTACAAAGTATTTTTTGCAGCTTAGAAAAGGCACAACGTGCTTGTTCTATACGGCATCTTATCTCTAAGGTGTGACTAGCGTGCTCATCAACATAACACCCGAGATACTTATACTTGTCAACCTTCTCAAGTCTTTGGCCGTTACAGTACAGAAAGTTGCTCATCCCCTTTGGTTTCTTAGCAACTATCATATATTTGGTCTTTTTAATATTGATATTCAGGCCATAGAACCCGCTGACGGATTGCACTCTGGAAAGCAGCATCTGTAGGTCTTCCAAAGAAGATGCTAATAATACAGTATCATCGGCGTAACGGATGTTATTAATTACTTTACCATTAACTATTATTCCAGTTTCTGTATCACTTAATGCTTCCGAGAAAATCCTTTCAGAGTAGAGATTGAATAGTAAGGGGGATAAAACACAGCCTTGACGCACACCACGCAATATATCCACTTCGTCAGTGAGGGCATTCTCTACACGTACACTGGCTTTTTGGTTCCAATACAATTTTTGAATGAAGTCAATGTCCCCAGAATCAAGACCGATATCATGCAGTATGCTTATCAATTTTCCATGTTGAACCCGGTCGAAAGCTTTTTCGTAATCGATAAAACACACATACACGTCCTGGTTCACATCCCGACAACGTTGCATCAAAACCTGGTACCCAAACAGGGCGTCCCTCGTACCCAGGCCACTACGGAATCCAAACTGCGAGTTCGAGATCACATCCTCACACTTGTTGTATATTCTTCTGTGAATGATTTTTAAAAATATCTTTAGAACATGACTCATTAAAGAAATGGTACGGTATTCATTGCATTTCCTCGCCGTGGCCAACTTTGGCAGGGTTACAAAGGTGGATCTAAGCCAGTCTGAAGGTATATGACCGCTGTTATAAATTGCATTAAAGAGCTTCACGAGAACGTCAAGGTTTTCATATTCCAGCAACTTAAGCAGCTCCACAGGAACATCATCTGGTCCAACTGATTTTCCAGCTTTAGATGTTTTTATAGCGCTGGAAATTTCGTCTCTAGATATGGCAGGACCGCTACACACCGCCCCCACCCCGTTCCGTACACATGTTGGTCGATCATCATAGAACAGACCAGCGATATATTCCTGCCAAATTTTTAGCTTTTCTTCAATGCACATGGCAAACCTTCCATTGTCATCAAGAAGTCGACGGCCCCTACGTAAGTTGTCGTAAGTTGAAAATGGCAAGTTTACAGGAGAGCACTTTAAAGTTTGAAATGTGTACAGTAGTCACATAGTTCAATGGATTGCTTTGAAAATTGGCATAATCAATAACAAAGATACTATCTTTATAGGGATATAATTATATTCTCTGATATATTTCATATTTTTGCCGGAATTGCACTTACGACAGTATATGACGGAGATGAGAATCTAAAAATTGTGGTATGTATTACTTGCTTCACTTTACGCCGGTGGTCATAAATGGTCATTGATCGTAAGTAATACATACTACAAGATACGTTGGAATTATGCGTGTAAGTTTTGTCGTATCTGTTATTTACAACATTATTTTGCGGACACATTATAAACACTTTTTGTTAGTTACTATATTATACCATTTAACAAACAAATTAATAGTATTTTTATGGAACCCTGATGGAATATTTTGAGAAAATTAAGCAGGTGAATAGTTTTTTTGTATGTTTTATTATGAAAAATAGATCAGGTAAAGTGTTTTTGAACAGTTTTTGGAAAATGTCGTGTTGAATGAAGACGAGACTATGTAGTTGAGTTTGATGTAGCTTCATTGTTTGCGAGTATTGGAAACTATAAAAATAATTAAAGATGTGTAGCTCGTAACGACTGTGCACATGAAATTCATCGAACATTTCCTGAATAGTTGCTATTCCGTTTGGCAAGAGGAGTATTGTTTGCAGATTGAAGCAAAGAGTCCTCTTATAATGTAGTTCTGGTACTGGTCAACATTTTCATGGATAAATTTAAGCAGAGGGCATTCAAGAGTTGTCCGAAAAGGCCGAGATGCTGGTTACAAAATGTGGATGACGTTTTTACTGTAATTCCTGATAGAGTTGTTGATGTGTTACTAACCGATCTTAATGAGATGCATCCCAGAATAAAGTTAACATTTAAGAGAGAGGTGGATGGGACACTTCGTTTTCTTGATGGGTTATTAATGCTAGGTCAGAATGATCGTCGGTCACAAAAAGTCTATAGAAAACCTACCTGCTAACTGGCTTATACCATGATCTCGCAAACCTGTCCTCGTGGTTCTGTGATTCACAATACATGCGAAATGAGTTTATATCTTTTATTCACATCACATCATTCGCCTATTTCGGTCCACTGCTGGACACAGGCATCTCCTATTTATTACCTCCTGTTATCTAAACTATTACAAATGATGCAACATGTCAGACGAGACGAGACGTTGGAGAGCTTGGAGAGGAACAGATATGGTTGGAGACAAAGTCAGCGTACAAGGAGCTCAGGGACGTTTCGACATCACCACACAGTAGAGAGGGCACCATCATTCTTGCCTCAGTGACAAACGGAATTGGACGCCTATTACGCCTAAGGTGTAGCAATAAGACCATTTTGCGTCCTCATACCAATATGAGTACTTCTTACGATCTCCAAAGGACGGAAATTCGCTTGGCAGTTCGGGTGTTTATGAGATACCGTACGACTTCAGTAAGGAACGACGTAATGGGCCTACAAGACTCGGAGCACATTCGGAGTGTCAAGGACAGGGAGATAGATATAGCTCGGCTGTGGTGGACGCATACGATACAGGCACATTGCATTTCCTAAACGCTTTGATAAAGCGAGGATGCTGGTACGGTAAAGATGCTACCTGCCACGGAAGACATACAGAGCGATTAAGAGTAATTTTAATCGGAATGGGGGCTGGACTGAGCCAACAGTGACTTCGTGTGCTTATCATCTGTTACGTAGTGTTCGGTGGCATAAACCCGCAGTTGGATATAGCATCAGTGCCGGCGCAAGACCACCCTCAACCCGTTTATCTCAACGGGCTCAGCGAGCCGCGTGTTCTCATCTGTTTATTATCCACTTTTTATATTTACCGAATATGCATGAGTTTAGCCGTTTTATTATAATTTTGCGCATTTAGTTAGTACACAAAAACAGTCTATCATTCAGCATTAGGAACGTAGTTTTGAAATTATATAGATATGGCAGATTAATGACTTCTCTCGCAGTGCAAAGACATAATAAAAAATCAGTTAACGAAAATGCCTTCAGCTTCAACTACATCATAATTATGAGATTGATATCAAGCGTTTTTCAACGTAACTATATTCTTAAAGAACAGTCGTGTCGCTTTCATGATTAGATACTGCAGCTGGTGGCGGTTTCATTCAGTCAGCAGTCAAATCTTCGAACTACAGACGATGATTTCACTGATGAATGATGACTAAATACTCGTAAATGAACCCACCAACTGCTGCAGTATTTAATAATGTAAGTGATATGATTGTTTTGTCGTCGTCACTATCACAAAAAATGCCGTTTTATTACAATGACTTATAATAAATAATAATAATAAATGTTTATTTATCAGCTCACAAAGGAATACAAATGGTAACAGTGACACAGTATATAATTGTAACAATTAGAACATGGTAAGTACTGTAACTTATGCATTTATTTATCGTTTGGTTCAAAAAGAAGCGGCGAACCTGTATAATGAGCAAAAATTATTAAAATACGCCGACATTATAATTGTAAATTGTAGTAACTCTGTATTTGATCCGGCGCATACTGTCTTAAATATCACTTACAATAGAAATTTAAAAACAATTTCCTACGAAAAATGTCTCAAGTACACATACAACACAAAAAAATTAATAAAATCCAACGTAAATAGTAGTATGTTAAACTTAAGACAAAACACCGATATTCAACTCCGAAGTAAGTTGTGGTAAGTGATAACATACTACAGTATTCACCGGTATTATTAAAAAATTATCAGCATCCATACTAATAAATTCACACCTGATTTCTGAGTGAACTCGAACAGACTGCTAACTTTGCTTAGTGGTTTAAAATCATTTTTATTTCTGAACCGTCTTTAATTTCATCTCAGACTACATTTTGTTTAACTCCAACGGCCGTTTCGAAAATTAATTTTGGTCTCGCAGTTACTTTGAGTTTGTTTCCGATGTTGTGTCTTACTTTTATCGAATAAAATGTATCGTTTATCCATTATCCATTTTTGTTTTATCTAGTTATTAGTTTTTGGTAAAAAAATATCGCTCTTGAAAAACCTCTGCCCCACCACGTATAAGATCGTAACTGGCACTTACGCTGCGCGAGCGCGAGTGGCCGCCCCGTATTAACTATCGTAAGTACACTTACTACAGTATACGACGGTGCTTTTTTAAGTTACGATAGTTTTCGGGTGTCAAAAACCTATTTGTAATAGGTTTTTTTAATTTTTTCTTCGTGGAACGGAAACATCTCTAAAAGATAAAATGTTTTATGAAATAAAAAGAAAAACCCAAATTTCAAGTTACGACAACTTACGTAGGGGCCGTCGAAGTGTCTGGTTGTTAGTTTTATGTTGGCCAGTAATGTCTCTGATTTTCTTGTGCATATTTCGCCAGTCATATCTTGCTTCTAATTCCTCGATCTCCGCACATTGCTTATGCAACCACTCCTCTTTGGCTTCTAGTACTTTGCTTTGAATGTTAGAATTTATCGTCTTATACAGGATAACATTAACACTTTTTTGTTTCCTTCGTTCCTCCATGAGATTTAAAATTTCGTCGGTTATCCAGGCATTCTTCTTCTTTTTAGCCAGGTGAGGCTTCAGCTCGCGCCGACCCACTTCCGTGACTTGAGTTTTAAAACACTGCCACATTGTCTCTACATTTATACTCCCACTAGAGTCTACTTCCTGGCACATGTGCTTAATCCCTTCGTTTAGCTGGGTTTGGATAATTCGGTGTTTCTTCGCATCACAGAGCTGAGTCACATCGATCTTTGGCCGCGGTGCTGGAGCCTTCGGGATTTTTAAATTGCATTTCACCCGTGCCACTACTGGATTATGGTCCGAGTTAATGTCTGCACCGGGGTAAGTTTTTACGGATTTTATGCTATTACGATATCTTTTACTAACAAGAATAAAATCTATCTGATTCCGAATGATATTAGTAGGTGTGTCTTTGGGTGATCTCCATGTATAAAGCCTTCTCGCCGGCAACTTGAAATATGTGTTCGTAACTACTAAATCCTGCTCTTCACAAAATTGTACTAAACGGTCGCCACGTTCATTTCGTTCACCCAGACCAAAATTTCCCACGATGTTGTTTACTCCACCAGTACCAATTTTAGCATTAAAATCTCCTGCAACCATTATTATGTCCCGCTTGTTTAAAAGATTTAATGCCTTCTCCAAATCGTCATAGAAACAATCAAGGTCTTCTTCCTTACTGGCCTTAGTGGGTGCATATACCTGTACGAATTGAACGTTACGTGGCCTAGCTTCGAGCTGTAACACTAGTACCCTATCAGAAACTGGCAAAAAGTTTATCACATTTCGTTTAAGCTGTTTCTTAATCATAACTGCAACACCATTGTAGTGTGTGTTTGTGTCGTTACCACTGTAATACATTACAGTCTCATCCAGGTCCAAGATCCCATTACCCTTATGTCTTGACTCACTTATTCCTAGAATATCAATGTCCAATCGGCACATCTCTTTCTCAATGTTAATTGTTTTTGCTGTGTCGAACATACTTCTGACGTTCCAAGTTGCGATCGTCATGGCTGGCCCGGTGATTCTTCGCACCCTCTGACCATCTAAGGTCTGCCGGTTACTGAGGGCCATTGTATATTTGTTTCCAGCCATAATGATTTTCCTGGGAAGCTATATGTGGTGGTTTTCCAATTGCCTTCCACACGCTGTAATATTGCCGTTCCGATGCCTACCATCTCCGCCAATACTTTAATACCTAAGACAGTACCAGTCTACTAGGCTTCCTCTCTTAGACATACGACTACGCAGCTACCCGTAGAAGAGGAGTGCTTATTTGATGGCGGCACAGCTCGCCATGACACGGAGCCGTCACTGGATGTTGCAGTATTTTCTAAGCAGACCTTTCCCAAGGGACTACCACTGCATCCTGTTAACTCCGCCGCTGAATGGTCGGGGACTGCTATGCAGCTGGCATAGATATCTCTACACCGTTCCATGATCCGCCACCTATGGACCCCGATAGTAGCCTACAGCTCGGCCCTACCTTCAATACAAGTCAATATTATATGGCTATAGAAAACAACCTTTAAGTAGTTCCATCTTGTAGCCATGTTTGGTATTTCATAGCTGGCTTCCAAATGAGTAAAATATTCTTGATTCCAAGCTGACTACAAAATGGTAATTATTTAGCCGCATCTTGTAGCCTGGTTTGGTAGCTGGCTTTGGCTGGTGTGAGGTATTTTTCAAACTGCACGCTATACACGACCTTTTTTTTACAAGGAATCCGCGTACTAAAGCGCCTCAAATACACCCAGAACAACAATTTCCATACGACTAAAAAGAATAAGAACTTTATTAAAGTTTTTGAAAGTACAGCCTCTCAATCTTCAATAGAAAGAATTTACAAAATGATAAAATCATCGTCGCACACTGGAGGATAAGAGAATATTTCCCATTTGGTAGCTGGCCCTAGATAGGAAAACACGTATCTTATTTCGTAGCTAGCTACCAAATATGGCTACCAGATGGGACCAAAATCTGAAAAACAGTTATTGTAACGTTCAATAATTAAAAATCAATCTGGGAATAATGAAATCTTCTAATCAATTGGAATTGCGTTTTTTTTGTAAATTTATTTATAGTGCGCTAACAGACGACATTTCAGTATTTTTTACAACTAAACAACAAACATAATTAAAGAAAGTTACCTGATTATTAACAATTAAAGAAACAATCAGAAAAAACGTCGGATAAACTATTGATGTGATGGATTTAAAACGTACGTTTCAGCGCTTTCTTCTTTGAGTAGACTACTTCGAATCAGGAATATTTTTCTCACATGGAAGTCGGCTATGAGCTACCAAACCTGGCTACAAGATGGGACTAAAAGTTGTTTTCTATAATTGTCGATTATCAGATATATTTAAAGCCTAATAATGATGTTTTCTGGTTTTATCGTAACATTGATTGATTTGTTGTTAGTGAGTAAGCGTATTAAAAATAATTTTAATTAACTATAAAAACCGAGTTGAAATTTATTGAATGGGTTAATTATGCTCAGACTGATTTTTAATTTTTGAATGTTAGAACTTCTTTATTTTCCCAATTTATCTAAACTATCTAGAGTTTGTGTGATAAGGGTAGAGTCGTATATTATTATTAATTTCCATTCAAAGTACAAGCCCAGTCTCTTCGCATAAACTCTAATCTACCACTGTATCGGTCACTGTATGTTGGCTAGGCGCCATCCCTCCCCCCCCGTGGGGTGCCCACCTGGTCGTGGTGGAGGGGCTCAGTAACCGTGGACTGGTCACCCACGGTGAAGCGAAGAGGCACCCAGGGCCGGCCAGTTTTGGGCCGCCGGCTGGCCCGAGGAGGACGCTCCAAGCGGGCTCACAGAGTCCGCTTAGGACGCGTGGAAGTGGACCGCAGAGGAAGAGGAGTGTTGGTGTTGTCGTTGCCGCTCTCCCTATCCTCTGCGGCCGAAGTGTGGTCGGCGGCATAACCATAGACCTTATATGCCGCCGGGTACCGGGAAATATTCCGGCACCCAAGGTCTCCTTGTGGCGGTCTCGGGAGGATCCGCCACAATACATAATGGAGACCGAGGAGGCGCGCCCAACCATCTGGCGCGTCCAGCGTGGAGGGTCTTCGGACACCCGCGATGGAGCTGCTCGGAAGCAACTGCCGCCGGCGGGGTCGCGAATGTGTGCGAGAGCGTTCTCGTGACCCCGCCGAAAGGCGATGAGGTGGCATGTGGGGGGGTTTTTTTAGTGGGTATACCGTAGGCCTCATTAGCCAAACGGGAGTCCCACATAACCGTTCGGGTCCCCTCCTGCACCCGGACGGTATGCGTAAAGCATTTCTCCCACCCTAAAGAAAAAAAAAAAAAAGGCGCCATCCCTCCACACCAGCTAAAAGTTCGCGTACTGTACAAAATAAGAGATGGCCTGCTACTGCAAACACCGAAATTTGCAAATATCGGGGATTTGTCTCCGTCACTCTAATGACGCCTTCATTGTCCATTATTTAAAATTTGCGGATTTCGTAGTTTGCGGTAGGGATGCTGCATTTCCTTTCCTGCCACGAACGCTCCGGTACGCACACACGGCTGTCAAATGATATGAAATACCTGCCAAACTGTCCAAGTGTTCCTAAACGACTAATGTACGAATGTTTACGTTTCGACTTTCTTAGTAATTTTCCTAACAAATTATTCAAATTAGCACAGTGGATAGGGGCGGCAAAATATAAATGGCCTACAGGCGGCAAATTTCTAAATCCGGCACTGCATACACCACCCACGAGCGAGACTAATTTATTCTGACTGGAAGTAGATACGCTGAAGATTTTCTGTATGACCCCACTGAAACATTACCTAAAGATTGGTTACAAATTACTCTTGTTTCGTTCGTAGCTTATTCAACGAGCTATTAAAATGCAAAACATTTCATTACGCCATCGTTGCATTATTTATAAGATGGCGCCTGAAGAAATTCTGATAATTGAATAAAATATCTTCATATACTGATAACACTTAATCTGCATAATATATGTATGATCTCTCTAGTCAAGGGGTAATTAAGCTGAAAGTCCAAGTCCAAATCTCAATAACTAAATTTATTGGTGTAGGTACTTGGCGTCAATTTCACATTGAATTTGTTTACAAACTAAATTAATAATCCCACAATGTCGTAACAGATGTGCTTACCATAGAAAAAATCAACTGCGAAAGACTCTGGTTGTCACGGGATTCGAACTCGCTTCCTCTGGATTGCCGGTCCAACGTGCTTCCAATTACACCAGACGACCTTCCGTCGATCAATTCAATTTAAAATTCAATACTTATACACGAGTTCGAATTTCACTGTATATAGTGTTATAATTTTATTTAAGATTATTATAAAATTTTACCATTTTGTCGATATCTCTATATTT
This sequence comes from Thaumatotibia leucotreta, assembly GCA_025490895.1. Taxonomy (NCBI): domain Eukaryota; kingdom Metazoa; phylum Arthropoda; class Insecta; order Lepidoptera; family Tortricidae; genus Thaumatotibia; species Thaumatotibia leucotreta. The sequence goes on from JALPQI010020932.1 coordinate 9,361, forward strand.
ATCGATATTTTTATGTGTTCTAGTTGTTTCTATTTTCGTAAAATCTATTAAGAATTTGTAGGCACAAGAAGAAACATTTATTTAAAGATCAGGACAGCATTCTTGTGATAAAAATTAAAAATGAAAAAAATATTGATATTATTAATTAAAAATGTATGTCTGGATATTAAACGTTACAATCAAAAACTACTTATTACGAAACTTTCCGAATGGTAAAAATTAAAAAACGGGGAAAACGAATGGATATTAAAATACTGATGGAAACAAGCAAGCAATACTCGTATACCTAAACATATAGGTATATAGCGCACATCATTACATTTTATTATGGTTTAAAGCCAATACTATTAAAGAAAATTGCGGTAGGTGAATGTTAATAAGGGACGTTATGAATGCTGTTTTCTAGGTAGGTACTCGTCGATAGTGTGTAAAATATAAAATAATTACCCTGTGGTTTGACCGCCTATGTCTTGGGTTTATTACAAGCTTGCGAGGGGATCTGCATCCAACAGAGAAGTATTTCGAGAATTATCTGGTACTAATTCACCTGCAGGAACCCATTCATGTGCACATCAATAAATAACTCCCTATTAACTAGTACAAGCAAGGCTGGTGTCATGTAATTATATAGGTACAGCGGCCCTGCCGCGAATAACGAAAATCGTTAATATCGAGGATTTGTCTGTCTCACTCTAATGACGCCTTCGTTTTAGTGACAGAGAAATTCTCGAAATTTACGAATTTCGATTTTCGCGGTAGTAGGCAAGGACAGTATGTATCAGCAATTGTTGTCACCGTGTAAAAGCTCGATCAGTAGATATCGTATTCAGTAGGCTTCTGATGGTCCCGTGGTTATCGTTTGTCGTTGTTGCCGTCAGGTTCTAACAAGTACCTATGCAAGTGCAAACGTCATGAGTAGCACGATAAACGGTAAAAACTACCGTGAGCTATTAAATGCGATTCAGTTTAGGTTCTGCTTGTCAGTTATTCTAAGGAACTAACACAACGCGATTCAGATTAGATCCTAAACTGAATCGCGTTAGTAGCTCATGGTAGCCCCCATGATACCGATAACATAAAAAAGACGAACTTACTACCTTTAAACGGTCTTTATAGAAATAAATTAGGTACTAAAAGTAGGTAATATGATTGTTCTTCATTCAATACTCACAAGCTAATAATAAGATTACAACTTACAACCCAACTTACAAATTCAATTAGGTACGAAACTAATATTTAATTATCAACTGCTCTTATCAAAAACTCTTATATTATAATATTACATTAAGAGGTACAATGTAAATCGATTATTTTTTTAAATTAATTATATTTTCAGATTGAACAGACACCTTGAAGTGGACACATTAGGTACTGCGATCGCCAATCCGCTTGCCCTGCGTGGCGATTACGGGCATTTACCTCCAAATACGTCTATACGCCACATCTAGCGCCACATCTGTTATTGTTATTATATTTCAATTTATTTAAAATCAATTTTAGGTTTTTTTTTATATTAGTTGTAATTTGTTAGTTGTAACTAACATGTTAGTTGTAAGATGTACCATGATTGATTGAAAAAATAATTCCCGCCAAGTTTCTTACCGGTTCTTCTTGGGTCAGCGGTGTAGGGTTAGAACCGGAAGTAGTTTTAATACCTAGACGATTCAAAAGAGTTTGTTGCTATTCCAATTTGAATAAAGAATTATTTGACTTTGACTTAGCAGTGGAATGAGATAGGCTGATGACGATGATGATAATGAATTATATTTTAGACAGTTCCCAAAACGCCCGATACCAGCGAACTGCCAGCCACGAACTAGTTCATACACGAATGGCGGCGGGTCGTTGACCTGCCGAATCAGATTACCAAAAACTCCCATTAGGTACCTCCGAACATGTCTAGAACGAGTTAGGTATGCTTCGGTTAGGTTTGCGGTCAGGAAATGTCAGGTAAATGTCAACCTTGACTGTTACGAAGATTGGGTATAGAGTAGGTATAAAATAACTAAATAAATACGAGTAAGTACCTATCATGGAACATTCTCACACAAACCGATGTATTAATTAGTACTAAAAATTCACTGAAAAATCGACGCGTTAATAAGAAATGGAACTGAAAATCCACTTGAAAAGGGATGCGTTAAATAGAATTAGTACCTAACCTACTTAAAATGAACTGAAAAAAACGACTAAATAAATAAATATCTTTGGACATCTTAAACAAATCGACCTAGTCCCACGGTAAGCTCAATTAAGGCTTGTGATGTGGGTACCAGGCGACGATATATATAATATATAGATACATACATATACTTAAATACATAGACAGGCATGACCAAGGAACAAATATTTGTGATAAAAATACACTAATGCCCTCGCCGGAATTCGAACCCGGAACCTCCAGCTCAGGCAGGGTCACTATCAACTAGGCTACGGAGGCTGACAAAATAACTAATAATCATTGACACTGGACTTGGCAGTTTTACAAGATTACTTTTTCGACAAGATGTACAACTTAGGTATCGCAGAGAGGAATCGCAAGTCACTAGAATCCACATACAACTAATATAATAGATGTCAGTGTAATGACGAAACTTTGGCAACAACCACACGAATCCAGACTTCTAACATAATTTGCTAACTTTTAGTATCGTATAACTTGCCTGGTATGTTACGAGTACCTACAGTCACGTCGAATATAAGTATACATTTATAGATGTACGTATGTCCGTCCGAATCGTAAGGATAAAAATTGTTCACATATCAAAATAAAAATTGTTCATCAAGTTCTTAATAAAGTTTTCCCCTTATTCATAAACGTTTGTTAACTTAACAAGCCGCTAATAATTGTTTGTCCCTTTCGGTCTTACTAATATGTCCATAAGAGCAAAAGGGACAAACAATTATTAGCGGCTTGTTAAGTTAACAAACGTTTATGAATAAGGGGGTTTGTTTACACCAATAAAGGTGAGGTGTATCTCTTATTTCTCCTTCATATAACTTAGTTAGTTGGTAGTAACCTTGCCTGTGAACCTACATGTCCCAAGTTTGAATGCTATTGAGATATTTTTGTGCATTTATCACAAAACGATTGTTCCTCAGGCCCATGCCTGATGATGCATGCCATACAATGTATGTGTACGCGGTATGTACTCTTTAATATTGAATATCGTTTCATACTAGTACCTAGTCTACCTACATCCCATATCACAAGCCTTAATTGAGCTTACCGTCGAACTAGATCGATTTGTGTAGGTACCTTAACAGGATTCGATCGTTACAAAAACGTGATTGGTTGATTTCGTAGAACGGGGGATAGAACAGCGAATGCTCTTTTGGTTTGAACGCACTTTAAGAATATCCCATGATTGTTATTTAGCTGTGATTTTCTGTAGGGTTGAGGTTACCTATTTACTTGCCCAGTTTCTGCCTGTATTTATTTTTATTCGTGATATAAGTGAATATGATAATTTCAATCAGAACCAGGCACAGAATTAGATAGGTACCTACTTAAATATTATAGTTCGGTCGGACTGATCACCGCAAAAAGTTACATCTTTGATTTACAGCAAGTTTTTGAAATACTTACCTATTTACTGTAATATAATACCCGGCGCTGTACCAATACTCGTCATCATAGCTTGAGTTGCCATCAATAAGATAAATTAATCAGCTTTTACGGCATTTAAACGATGATATAAATGTATGTGCCTTTAATGCTTCATATCCCAACTTAGAAACAATTAGCTTATATTTAAATTATTTGCATAATGTTAAGACAGGCTGACGTTTATTAGGACTGAGTATTATTTTTTTCAAAATCCCAATATGTGACATTCAAACTTGTACTGAAGTGCCATCTATTGGAACTGCCAGCAAAAGCACCTGAACCTGACGCCTACCCATACACTGGAGTTGACTAAGAAAATTTGCAATTTTGAGAAATTTTGATATTGTCACCCTATAAAATAAATACTATTTAACAAAACTAACAAACTCCTCTCCCAAAACACATGACAATACTTTATGTAGATTTTACATACGAGAAAAATAACGTGATTCAAATAATTATTCCCTGTTAACATGTTGCGTACTAGTTCCACCTTAGTACATACTTATACAATATTCATGAACTATTTTCCAATTTTATTTAACCACAAAGTCTAAAACTAATGTGCATTGTCTTTGAAAATTGAGAAGATAATTCCATAACTCTCCATGTAGTGAGATTGGTCCGAATCCGAACTGTGTCGACTCAGCAAATCATAACAACATATTTATATAACATGCAACTGCTAACTAAATAAACAAAATAAATGTTCAGTGAATTCGTTCACATGAAAAATATCCTAAATCCGCCTCTAGCGTTATACCTATCTATGAAAAGTTTTCCAATGGAATGTTTGAGTACTTTTTTAAACAAACTAAAATAAATTGCAGGTTTGCTTTTGCGAGTCTCTAAAATACCACATACATACATATTATTATACAGTTAAATGTATATTTAAATGAAAACGCGAACTGACTAGCACAATACATTTTAATGTAAAAAATATAGATTAATTTTATGTTACGACGTTCTTATTACACAGAATTTAATGTGCATTTTTATATTAACCTTATTTTGCTTTTGTCTATAAAAACCTTTTTCATGAATATAAAATTTATCCTTTTATGAAATTGGTGTCTTGCTCTTTCGCTAGTCGTACTAAGTATAAGTAATACTAAGGAACTCCAAAGACCGAGCCACACCTAATGCATATGCAGAACGCGACTGGTGTGCCATCTAATATGATATTTAAATAAGCTACAACGTGCACGCTACGCACACGCGCACGCACGTGCTGCCCACGCATCCAGTGTGGCCTTAACTGCGGGGAAACCCCGATATCGCGAAAATAAATGACTATTTCATAAAGGACCCCGGGCCTAAAGTATGGAAAATGTGGTTTCAGTCAAATCTTCTGAAATTTTGATATGTTATAGAGTTCAGTGCCCTGAACAAAAAACTCTATGGGTGCTACCACGGTTTCCGGGTCCCTTTCCATGTTCTGCTCGATTTTGTACCAGATAACAAAAGCAGTACTTAGTTCTACTTCAGGTCTATTTATTTAAATAATTGACTTTAGTTTGAACCTTTTTTGTGATAATGCTGGTTAGTTAAAGACATTAAACGTCTACATACAATGCCGGCTGAGTTCAGCAATCGGTCCCAATTAATACACACACGGGACTCGTTGTTAAACTCAACCGGCATGTTGTTCATAGATTCTCTGAACGAAATAGCAGATTGCAATTTTTCTTCGTTGTTTTCTGGTAGGTATCCGCCGCAGTGCACGAAAAGCAACAGCATTATTACATACGAAGCAATGTCCTCTATTTAAAAGTAGCGCCATATTTTCTAATGTTTGAATGAGTTCATATTTTACAATGTCAAGTATATTATAAAATCACACATTTAGCTATAAACGATAAGTCAATCACGTGCGTATGAAGTTGACACTGTAGACGTTTTATGTCTTTAACTAACCAGCATTATCACAAAAAAGTTTCAAACTAATGTCAATTGTTTAAATAAATAGACCCGAAGTAGAACTAAGTACTACTTTGTTATCTGGTACAAAATCGAGCAGAACATGGAAAGGGACCCGGAAACCGTGGTAGCACCCATAGAGTTTTTTGTTCAGGGCACTAAAATCTATAACATATCAAAATTTCAGAAGATTTGACTGAAACCACATTTTCCATACTTTAGGCCCGGGGTCCTTTTAGTTGCGTGAACTATGATGTTGCGCGATCGTGCTATATTTGGAGATATTTTGATGTCGAGATTGATCTCATGGTAAATGTATTATATTAGTATTTATAACATTATGGGGCATTTAAATTCAGTAAGTCAGTGGTTGGTGAAATTCCTATATGAATAAATAAATAAATATCTTGGGACATCTTACACAAATCGACCTAGTCCCACGGTAACCTCAATTAAGGCTTGTGATGTGGGTACCAGGCGACGATATATATAATAGATAGATACATATAGATACTTAAATACATTAGGCAGCCATGACCAAAGAACAAAATATTTGTGATAACTGATAAATAAATACACAAATAATGCCCTCACCGGGATTCAAACACGGAACCTCCAGCTTCGTAGGCAGGGTCACTACCAACTAGGCTACGGAGGCTGACAATTAAACAGTGCCAATTTGTCCAAGCCAACCATTAATTACAGTGATCGACCGATGACGCCAACTAATCTCAGTGATCTGTCCATCAGAGACAGAAATAGTTGTGCAAATAAGGAAACCGCGGGAAAACAGCGATTTTCGCGTAAACAGTAGTAGAGCTAAGTTCGTTGAACCCAGCGCCAAGTCCAATCAATCTACGCGGCCGTATTCTCAATTGTATTCGTACAAGACTGCTTATAAACTTTAACAAAACTAGAATAGAATTTATTTAAAACTTAAATTAAAATGAAATTGGATGCCACTCAGCATATACCGCTATAAGTTTTAGCCATGGCGCTGGTTTTCAGAGCAACCACAGAATACATAGTAAGATTACATAAGTTTTGTAAGTGCCGATATTTAAATGTTACATCAATGGCAACATTAATGTCAATAATACAAGGTGCAAACGAGGAAAGGGATAGATTTCAATCTCGTAGTCCTGAGTTTAAGAGAAGCAAAAAATGTTATACGTATGACATTAGGTAGTCTAGGCAAAAAAAAATTTTTTAGAACAGATGGTGCCTTTTTTAGGCTTTAGTGCGAGAAGTGTGTCATTTTACGTCAGGACCAAAACTTCGGAGGACCATCTGTACTAAAAAAACGTCGTACGAGACACGTGTAAAAACGAAATTCGTAACTCGTGTCGATTTAAAACACTTTTCATGTTTTTCGCACTTGTGTCGTAATGCACTATTTTTTTCGCTTTGCGTCTGTAGTTACATAGGCTACGATACTTAGCTGTTTACTATAATATTAAAAAATACCTCTAAGCAACTTCTATCAGAATATCGTTAGAACCTGCGCGTGGGCAACATAATATGCCCGCACCGTTACCCTGAGACACGTCCGCTAAAACCTACGCGGCCTTCAACCAGGCAGTGTCTTAGTTCGCTAAATTATTGTGAGTAGAGATTGGTCGGAGAAAATAAATTCGAAAAGTCATAGACCACATTGTCGTAGAGATTGCCAATACCCACATGTGTAAATTTAAAATTTGACAAAAGAAGACTGTAAACATATGTCATTTGAATTGATTTTTCAGTCGCTGAAATTGTGCACATAACGAAATTGGTACTATCTCAACGACGACATTCTTTGTGGACTGTACACAGTCACATATACAGCGTGTGTATTTGATACGGGTGAATATTTTAATGGTTACTATCGGACTTAGGGAACCTGATTATATAAATTTCTTTACGAAATTTAGAGTATTATTGAAATAAACTTTATCTTATCTTATCTTATTTTATTTTTATACAAAATAATTGAGCACGCAATTTATTGCAACCGCTGGTAGCCACATTAATTAACGTAGACATAAGTATCTAAACGTCATACGAGTGTCATGTCAGTTGGACGGCATACATTGCTGCTGGGTTGCACTTTAGAAAAATCATTGACACCTGATTAACTACAAAATTTAACGAAATGATTATTTTATACGATTCGTAGGATCAGATATTATAGCTGGGTTAATTATTCGCCCGTATAAAATGTACACGCCGTATTTTGAACTGAAATGTGCTTATGTTACTGCTCTAACCCAATAGTTGCGTCTCAAAACTTGCGACTGAAACATGCTTTGATGAATTTTTACTATGGGATCGACACAAGATTCGAAAAAAAAAATTATGTAGGTACCATCCAAACCCTGAGATAGTATTATTAGGCGAAAAAGTAGGAACATCGGATTTTTGTTCTCGAATAGGATATCGTTCCCATGGAAAAGTTCATCAATATGACCTCAGATTTAACCGTCTAAAATTTAGCCGGTAAATAAAAATCACCCTGTATAGTCTGGCAAAGTTGTCAGTAGAAGGTGGCAAAAGAACACGTAAAAAAGGTTGACTGCTCATAGACAGTTTTGATATCGTGCGGTTTTCCGCTATGAAGAATATGAAGTCAATCCTGACGGCTGTCAGTTCAATACATTTTCTGCCAACAATGTCACTTTTTGACACATCATAATGTATTGAAATGACAGGTGTCAAAATTGACTTCATAGAGGCCGATCACAGTATGTGTATGTGCGTGTATTATGTAGAAACCTCAAATGCAACAAAGTATAATAATAATACATTTGCCTCGACAGCAAAGAGAATTCATTTTTATGGCAGGTGTCCGGACCGCTTTTCTATAGCTCTGACCCATCCTTCATCACCATAGCCCATTAGTCTTTTCCATTTAATTTCCAAAAGTCCTATACGCCTGCTGCAACCTGTGGTCGTGACTGGGTTGCAGCAGGTGTACAACACAGCAATTTTCTCCAAAGGGTATCTGTTGGATCCATCCGTCTCCACAATCCTATCAAAAGCCAGTTCCTAATGAGGGATTTTGATAGTTACTATTTCTGCCGCCATGGAGCGGAGAGATAGAGGCAGCTCTGTGGCATAAGAACTGTCAAAATAAATACGCAAATTTAATTTTCAATATATTTTTTGATTTATTTATTCTTAAGACCATTGTATTAAAAATATTTTTTTCTAAAATAATAAATAAATCAATTCCAAGTAATTTTTTTACGGATGGTTCTAGTAATTTTCTTTAGTATCAGTGACTGAAGATATCAATCTTGGTTCGATGACCGCTTTCTAGTCGCAATCCATTACAAAATCAATAAATTCCACCTATGAATCTGACAGTTGTTTGGACCTCACGCCAACGTAGCCCTCATTCTGGTTCTACTCACCTAACTACCAGTTATTCCCGCAATTACTATTAAGCCACCATCCACTATAGTAAAACTCAGACTCAATACACAATCAACAAAAAAAAACAAAATCTCCAGTTCTCCGTCTGGCCAGTCACGCGCCTTAACCGCCATGAGAGCAAAAAAAGAACGCCAGAAAAAAAAACTTTAAAAAAGCCGGACCACGGACACGTACTCACATATTTTTAAGACCAAGGTTATCTTTTCGCGAGCCAGTGGGTTATTTATGTTGGATGCACTGTTTTCTTTTTAATGTTTTCTTTGTGTGATTGTTTGTGGTTATTTTAGGTTTTAATGGCGCTGGGTAAATTGTGGATACACATAAAATAGTTGTTGTCTTTCATTTAAAAATAGAATGATACTTTTAACTTTTATCTTTTTTTTCCTGAATGCGAGGTATTTATGTATTTTTACTTTGTAAAAAAATATTTACATAAAAAACAGTAAATTGGTAACCAACCACATTGTAAGTTATTTACAAAGTGGATCAGCCTTTATTTAGGTACGTATGTCGCTATAATTATTACATTTAGGAAAGCAATATTTTGCTCGTATACCGTTTATAACATTATATTACGTATATTCTTGTTAACATCTCTGTAATCGTTGTATATGAGCACAGATTAGACATTAAAATATTTATCTCGTATCTCAACGACCATTACTGGCAGTTACCGTGTTTTGGTCCGCAGTATCATTACCATGAGTCTCCCGCGGCAGTAAAAGTATTTTTAAATTAATATATCTGTCACGCTCGCATCAAAAGCGCCAATAAATAAAACGTTGCATTGATATCTTCATAATATTAACTTTTGGACTCATTATACTCACAATCATTTTGTACTTTCACTTCACGTCTCAGATAACCTAGAAAATTCAAAACTGATTTCAGTTAGTCACGTTTTTGTATTCAAAACATTTTTTAATAGAATGATTATAGGTATTAAAAGAAACTAGATACGTTTTGAAACTAACATGGCCATTTTTATTATTAGTATGACTCAAAACGCGACATCTACTACGTCAAGTCAAGTCAAGTCAAACAATTCTTTATTCAAGTAAGCTTGTTAATAAGCATTTTTGAATCATCTGACATTATCAAGAGAGAGAAAAAAATCTACTACTGGTTCTAACCCTACACCGTTCCTGAGAAGAACCAGTAAGAAACTCAGGTGAACTTATTTTTTCAAAACAGTATAATAATACATCTTACTAAAATAATATGCATAAACATAAACAAACATAATTCTTATTGTACAAGTTCACAATATTATTATGCATCTATATCTATACTACTAGAGATGTAAAGGCCTCTAGTTGTCAGAATAAAGAGAAAAGAGAAATTGAAATTGAAATTATTGAGGACTCGATATTTACCGGCACAACATTGCCGAAAATTACATAAGCTTTTTAGCTCTCCTTCGTGGCATACTCATGGTAACGGCATAGATAATAGAGCGACACCTACAGGGCGGTTTAACCGCCGCGGCTGGTATCATCGCTCTGAAACTAAATACAAAGACTTTTTAGTTCACCATCTTAGCATACTCGTGGTAGCAGCATAGATAATAGAGCGACACCTACAGGCGGTTTAACCGCCGCGGCTGGCCGTTACAGAAACCTCTTTATGGCCAATAAAAAAAAACTACGCCGCTCCGATTACTATTTCTCGTGATTTATTGAAAGATTCTTTGTTTAAAAACTGTAATGATTGTAGCTGGAAGCTATAAATATTGTTTTCAAAGAATAGAGGAACACTCAACAAGATATCGCGTCGTACGATTGTTTTTAAATATGAAATATAAGTATAATAATATAATTGTAAGCGTGGTAAGTATTATTTAAAATCGAAAGTAGATTAATTTATACATTTTGCCCTCGGAAATGCCATCAGTTTCATATTTTTTACTAACTTCACTTATAACTAGTAACTGAATGCCCCGGGCCTCATTAAAAACAAACATTTTTGGTATTTTTTTATTTTTAAACGACATATCGAGATACTAAAAGCATTTTTGAGATATACTGTGCCACATAAACACAATTCCGATTCAAAGAGGGAATACAATTAACTAATTTAAACGGGTTTAAAAAACTGTCGTAACATTCTGAAACCGTTAAAATGGTACATTACGACACAAGTGCAAAAAACATGAAATCCGAAATGAGCGGGGAATTAGGGATGTTTTAAAACACGACCGAAGGGAGTGTTTTAAATCGACACGAGTTACGAATTTCCTTTTTGCACGTGTCTCGTATGACGTTTTTTAGTACAGATGGCCCTCCGTAGTTTTGGACCTGACGTAAAATGAGCCACTTCTAGTATTAGAGCGTAAAAAAGGCACCATCTGTACTAAAAAACTACATACAAATACAAAATACATAAAAAAGGAAAAAAAAAGAAAACTAGTCTGTTTTTAGTAGAGAGAGTAGACATCTAATTCCTAAAAGTATAAACCAACATGCAGTAGGTACAAGATTCAAGAAAATTCAATGGATACGGAACTACGGAACCCCAAAAAAACATTTTCCATTTTCGTCACGCAGTTAAGTCGAAAAGCTCATAACGATTTTAATGGCAAACATCAGCAAGATATATAAAGACAAGTACTTTATCCCACAATTTATGGCGTCCAGCCGTTTATTTATATACTTAATTTTAATAAGCTATTTATTTAACGAGCCTAGTCCGCAATCTGCGCTCACGAAGCTGGAGATCCGGGTTCGTATCTCGGTTAGGGCATTAATTGTGGAACTTGATCGATTTGTGTGAGATTGTACAATTTTTTTTGCACTGGCGAACTCCTGTCGCAATTCTGACAAAATCATCTTCCACTGGATGCGTGTGCGGCACGTGTGCGTGTGCGTGGCGTGCGCGTTGTAGCGTATGTAAATGTCATATTAGATGGCACACCACTTGCTAGTCACGCACACATACAGGGTGTAATCGATAAGTGTTTACAAG
>JALPQI010020933.1:0-18609 GCA_025490895.1 Thaumatotibia leucotreta
AGTTTTATTAATTAAATATCTTTTTTATATAGTAAGACTTTCAAAAACCAAAAAAAAATAGACCTCATATTATATTGCTTGCTTCTTTGAGCCTCAGAAATAACTATGCTGTTACGCCCTTTCTTCCTGGGCACCTTGTATATAATTTTTTCTTGGACGTCTTGTTGTTGTTGTTGTTGATTTTAAAGGGACTCGGAAGAGTCGGCTCAGCCTAGTGTCAGGGTCACTACGAATATTTTATAATGTGTGTTTTTCTGAAAATTAAAAATTTTGATTTTTTTACCTTCCCTTATAGATATGCGGTAAACGTGGCCGGCCCAATACCTAACCTGTCGGTTTTTCTACCTACGTTAGCAATGCGCGTTTCGGAGGTGGGTCAAAATTATTTTCGTTGTCTTATTTTGTGTCCCTAAAAAACGTGACACAGTTGTGATTTTTGTATGAGATGTTTTGGTTTCAATTTCTGATGTAGGGGTTAAAATCTAACGCGAAAAAGAAATACAAGTACACCGGTTTTTTTATAGACTGAGTCGAAACAGCAACCAAAAGCGTGACAGAGTGGTATAAAACAAGACAACTAAAATTTGACCCAGGTATCAAAAAAGGTGATTTTGTCAAAAACTTATTTATCTATTTCGAGCAAAATTCCATTCGCATCACAAAACAGGCAAATCACACAGGGTCCAGTGTGTGCCCGACCCCAGGGACGGGCCTAAATCAAACAGGGGCATATTAAGTGTCCCTCCGCCACCTTCGTAATGAAGTTAGGGGCCCGACATGATACCGGCATGATCGATCAGCATTACTTTACTAACAGCTGGGGATATTTCAATGAGGGATAAGGAAAATAACGATATTTTGTAGGAATTTCTTTTTACAGAAACTAATTCTTTACAATAAAAACCGGCCAAGTGCGAGTCGGACTCGTGCGCGAAGGGTGCCGTACTATAATCAATTTATCGTTAAGAAAATACAGTTAAAATTTAAAAAACTATAAGAGTAAATTTAATCAAACCAAAAATCGTTGAAAGGTTGAAAGATTTTATTATAATGAATAACATATTTTTTTTAGAATTTTTCAAACTTTGAGAGCTGATATCCCGAAAACTAAATAAAAATGTGATAAACCTTTATATCATTTTCAAAGACCCTTACATTGATATTCCACACGCTTAATATATACATACAAAAAAAAATTATATCCCTCAGTTACATGTATGGAGGGCCCCAACCCCAATTAGTTTTTGTACAATTTAGTATCATAATTCTGTAGCAGTTTAGACAACACATATTTTTACCAAATTTCATTACTGTAGCATTTATAGTTTCCGAGTTAATCGGCTGTGACAGACGGACATGACGAATCTATAAGGGTTCCGTTTTTACCATTTTGGCTACGGAACTCTTTAAATAGTACAACTGCAAAAGACAAAGTTCCCAACGCGTGGCGATAAATTAAAACGACCGAAGGTAGTGTTTCAAATATTCAAAATTTTTGAATTTCCTTTTTGCACAAGCATCGTAAGTACGACGTTTTTCGGTACAGAGTTCTTAGACAAGTTGCCAATCGCTAACGCTTAATCGTCAATCGTAAACAAAAGGCAGCTAACTGTCTTTGTCGCACTATGAAAGAGTTACAGAGACGGATAACTACGATACGATACTAAGCGTTGGCGATTGGCAACTTGGCTAAGCATTCAGATGGCCCCCAAAAGTCAAGTGGAAAAATCAAGTGTTATCTTAATGGAATTGAGTACTAATTTGTTAATACAAAAAACTACTGAATTAATAAATACCAATTACTAATTCCCGCTCTCCACTGCGAACGGAGCGGAGTCATTAATTGGTCCGTTTAACTGCCACTGCGACTGTGACTCGCAGCCGTCAACTGAATACTAGTCCTTAGCGAGCGATGAACGTGAAAGGAGCCATTAATGAGTCCGCTCCGCTCTCAGCGGTAAGCGGGCATAATGATGCAATTCGAGTATTAAACTGAACGTAATTTTGCAAAAGGGAACCTGTGGATTGGTTCCCTTTTGCATATTTACGTCCAGTTTATGAAGAAACTGTCATTTTAAAGATTGACTTTGTTTCTTGTGATTTAAAGTGTTAATTAGAATGAAAAAATCATGTGGGTTGGTTCCCTTTTGTATAATTACATCCACCTGTAAAAGTTATAAAAAATACTACTGCTCCAAACGCCATGACAAACGTCAGTAAAACCAAAACAAAGACTTCAATTAGCTATTAAATGAATACTTGAAATTTATATCGAGGGTTGCCTGGTGAAACCCGATAAGTGACAAAAAGTGAGATTTTAAAGTAAAAACAGTTTTAGGATGATTCAGTATCGGTCAATCTAATGGTAATATCAGATAAGCTGATTTTACATGTATCACGGAAATATGCCGAGTAAATAACCCAATAAGTGCTTGATTTCAACTATTAATTCAAAACTAAATACTACAAGTACATTTAAGACTTCATTTTTATTTATTACTTAATGGAAGAACCACATAATGTATATTTATTGGTATTTAGTGCCGAGATATTTACACCTAATCAAACTTAACACACAATGTAGAACCAGTTACTGTTACTTACCCGGTTTCACCTCATTACGATTGCAAACTTTACAGGATTTTATTACGAATTAGAATACGTTAAAAGCATTTGTTGGATTCTACTTTTACGATATCATTTATTGTACATACAAATTTATTCAAAGAGAACCCAACAAACAAACTTATAGTACTTATTTGAAACAATTCTCTAATAAAATATTATGTTAAGTCCAGTAATCGGATTCTCGCAAGAGGCCTTTAACAAATTTCTTTCAAATATGTCCGGGGAAGAACCCTATAAGTTTTTCGACGGCCCCATGATCATGCGCAGCCTTGACAAGTAGCGACACGAACGCAAGCGCACCGCTGCGACGTTGCATATTTAATTGAAAATAGCTGTTAAAAAAACCGGCCAAGTGCGAGTCGGACTCGCGCGCGAAGGGTTCCGTACCATTATCAATTTATTGTTAAAAAAATACAGTTAAATCAACCTACCTCAAAAACTGTAAGAGATAATTTAATCAAACCAAAAATCGTTGATAGAGTTTATTAATGTGCATAACATATATTTTTTTTTGAATTTTGTATCGCGTAGTTTAAGAAATAGAGGGGGGGGACACATTTTTCAGACTTTGAAAGCTGATATCTCAAAAACGATTTGCTTAAATAAAAATGAGATATATAAACCTTCATATCATTTTCAAAGACCTTTCTATTAATACCCCACACGCTTATATACAGCTAAAAAAAATGTTCTATCCCTCAGTTACATGTATGGAGGGCCCCCACCCCAATGGTTTTTTTATAATTTAGTATCATAATCCTGTAGCGGTTCATACAACACATATACTTACCAAATTTCGTTACTGTAGCATTTATAGTTTCCGAGTAAATCGGCTGTGACAGACGGACAGACGGACAGACGGACAGACGGACAGACGGACATGACGAATCTATAAGGGTTCCGTTTTTGCCATTATGGCTACGGAACCCTAAAAAGGGGTGTATTGTATTAAAGAAGGTTGTGAATGATTGTGTTCAAAGTTGTGTGATGGGTGACCGAGGCAGAAAATTAGTGCAACTACCTAGCTTGCCGTAATAAGCTGGAAACAGGTAATCTACTTTTCTAGCCTAGAATAAACGTAGAATTGTCATATTTTACACACCGTGTTTATAGTAATGAGTTCAAGTAACAATTAATGTAAGCTATTGTACCTAACCGTTACCATGAAAAGCATTGTTGTTGTTTTATTGAACTTATCGGTTTTTAGCACTGACTATGAAAAGCATTGTTGTTGTTTTATTTGATCTTATCGGGTTTTAGCACTGACTATGAAAATAATTGTTGTTGTTTTATGCGAACTTATCGGGTTTTAGCACTGACGATTAATGAGACTTTGCGACTTTAAGTGATTCTTACGATAAAAATAATAAAAGGTAGTTGTGATTAGTACTTTTGATTAAATAATATTGATTAATTTTTACGTTTCAGCGGGGCAAAGTGCTTCTATGAACAGTTTGTCTATGACTAGACCTAGTGTTTCAAAGGCAATTGAAAAAAATGTAAGCTGTTATATGCAAAACAATGAAGATGGTAAGTTTCCATGTTTTTGAAGATCCGCACATTGTTTTACGTTACTACCTATTGTGTTTGTGATACTCATACCTACTTTAATTAAAAAAATCAATTTCAGAAAATGACTCAAATGCGCTATATTGTCAACGACAATAATAGCATGTCAGACTCAAGTAAGTCTTTTGTGGATTATTAAAAAAACTGTTGTTAGGATCGATCGGTAACTTAGTTTATTATGCTTAAATTTTTTCCAGATAATGAAACTGACTTATTTGGCAGTGACTGTTCGGATGAAGATCCTACATAATCTGTGCCACATCCTAAGGACTTTCGCAATTTTGACGAATCGCAAATTGATATCACCGCCCAAATGCACAATTACATATAATAGTGAGAAGACTCAAGTAAGTCTTTTACAGATTACTTAAGAATAATGTTATTAGGATAAAGTTACTTATACAGGTAATTTATTCTTCTTTCGGTTTTTTCAAATGATTAAACTAAAGATCCTACTTACGACTATTTTACCAAAACAAATAGATTTTGACTCAGATTTTACTAATGAAAGTCCAAATGTTTCATCCAAACAGGAAGATTTTTTTATGGTGCTGATTGATGAAGTTTTAGATCGAGTTTGGATTGCTGTAGAAGATGATTATTCAGCGGGAGCTCCTTGTGTTCCTGACACAGATTCAGAGAACGATACACCTTAGCGAAATGATTCCGGCCATGACATTATTATTCCTGAAAGTCCCAGTCCAAGGAAACATCAGGAACGTTCCTTGCCGATACTTGACAATGTTAGTCTTTCTGGTCAAGGTGAATGTATAGAAAGAGCTTTTTCTTACGTTTCAGATTCCGAAGACGATACATTAAAAGTTTTAGAACCAACTGACTCTAGCCACAATGACGGCATGATCCGTGAACGTTCCGGTGCTTGTTCACAAGTAGAAGACACTGTTAACTTAATTTTAGACAATGTTTTAGATAAAGTTTAGAATTCTGTCAAACCCCTGAAGCGACGTAAGCAAGCTAAGCTATCTGAATGGAAAGTAGATATCGCTAAAAAGCGAAAAATGGAAGGGCTACCTTATGTAAACCAAGGCGTTAAGCGTCCTGCTAAAGTTCCAAAGCCTCCTTGGAAGGTCCCTCGATCCTTGAAGCCTCCTTTGGAACTTTAGCAGCTTTTGCTTTTTAGCGATATATACTTTCCATTCAGATAGCTTTGCTTGCTTACGTCGCTTCAGGGGTTTGACACAATCCCAAACTTTATCTAAAACATTGTCTAAAATTAAGTTAACAGTGTCTCCTACTTGTGAACAAGCACCGGAACGTTCACGGATCATGCCATAATTGTGGCTAGAGTCAGTTGGTTCTAATACTTTTAATGTATCGTCTTCGGAATCTGAAACGTAAGAAGAAGCCCTTTCGATACATTCACCTTGACCAGAAAGACTAACATTTTCAAGTATCGGCAAGGAACGTTCCTGATGTTTCCTTGGACTGGGACTTTCAGGAATAATAATGTCATGGCCAGAATCATTTCACTGAGGTGCATCGTTCTCTGAATCTGTATCAGGAACACAAGGAGCTCCCGCTGAATAATCATCTTCTACAGCAATCCAAACTCGATCTAAATCTTCATCAATCAGCTGCATAAAAAAATCTTCCTGTTTGGATGAAACATTTGGACTTTCAGTAGTAAAATATGAGTCAAAATCTATTTGTTTTGGTAAAATAGTCGTAAGTAGGATCTTCAGTTTAATCATCTGATAAAAACGAAAGCAGAATAAATTACCTGTATAAGTAACTTTATCCTAATAACATTATTTTAAGTAATCTGTAAAAGACTTACTTGAGTCTTCTTATTTCTTGCACATATGTAGGATCTTCACCCGAATAGTCACTGCCAAATAAGTCAGTTTCATCATCTGGAAAAAATGTAAGCATAATAAATTAAGTTACAGATCGATTCTAACAACAGTTTTTTTTAATAATCTACAAAAGACTTACTTGAGTCTGACATGCTATTATTGTCGTTGAGAATATAGCGCATTTGGGTGGCAATATCAATTTGCGATTCATCAAGATCGGAGGAATCCTTTTCTGAAATTGATTTTTTTTATTAAAGTATGAGTACCACAAACACAATAGGTAACGTAAAACAATGTGCGGATCTTCAAAACCATGGAAACTTACCATCTTCATTGTTTTTCATATAACAGTTTTCTTTTTATTTGCCGTTGAAACACTAGGTCTAGTCATAGACAAACTGTTCATAGAAGCACTTTGCCCCGCTGAAACATACTGAATTATACCTGAAGAGTATCATGGATGGATAAGAAGCCTAAATACGTTTGTTGGCATAGCACTTACTTTTTCAGATGTAGAATAATACCGTTATTACTTTTAGATTCGTCTATTTTTTAAGTTTTTATTTGGTAATAATACCCTCTTAGTAACAAATATGGTTTTTTTATTTGTGCGTAAACCCAATAAGTCGATACCCCTTGGTAAAAAATGTTATCTTACAGGAAAACTAGATGAGTTACATAACTAAAACATAGATAAACTTAAAGTAAATCAAATTGTTTTTCACAAACCACTCATAAAACTACGAATCTATTTATCAAAATAAGTGTCCGATGACAATAAACCTTTAACATCATTTTTCTCGAAACTAGGTGTCACGTACTTATAGGGTTTCACCAGGCAACCCTCGATATTAGTAATTTTTGATTGGTGTCTAATAATTTCTGCGCAAATTGATTGAACGCAAAAAACAAAACGTACTAAAAAACCAACATAAAAATCTACGCAATTTAAATACATTACACAAAAACCGTTTAACACGAAACTCACCAAAGCAATTTTTCAAAACAAATCGCAGACAAAACAAACTAAAAACTAATATTTTTCTCTCCCAGTTTAAATTACGTTCAAATGCAAAACATAATTTATTATAATAAATTTTCCTGTCAATTACATCGTTGCTAATGTATTCTGATAGCGCTCCCTCGTGACTGACAGAGGCAGAGGTGCTATTTAAAACCGACCAAGAGCATGTCGGACCACGCACAGTGTCGTTCTACAGTTGGTCACGGGTACAGGATTGAGTGCTTTAAAACACCGAGTTTTAAATACAAAGCAAGCGCAAGACTGACAAAGTAAGTATTATATTTTAATTTAGATTGGCTTCAAGAATAGTGTCCTCTAAAAATAGTGCATGACCTTGAACTGAGGGCGGGGGAACTAACCGTATCCATCGCGCTACTTTATATCACTCTTACTCGCACCTATAAGCGAGTACGAGCAGGATAGGAAGAAATTAAATGCAAATCTTTAAATTGTTTGTGTCTATTTATTAAAACTTTTTAAGCTATAAACGAATTCTTTACAATAAAAATAGTACAACTGCAAAAGACAAAGTTCGAAACGCGTGACGATAAATTGAAACATGACCGAAAGTAATGTTTCAAAATTTTCGCTTTTCCTTTTAGTACGAGCATCGTACAACGTTTTTTGGTACAGTGCTTAGACAAGTTGCAAATCGCTAATGCTTAATCGTCAATCGCAAACGAAAGGCAGCTAACTGTCTTTGTCGCACTACGCACTAATATGAAAGAGTGACGGAGAGGGAAAACTACGATAAGCTACTTAGCGTTAGCGATTGGCAACTGGTCTAAGCACTCAGCCGCGCTAACGCATCTAGCAATATATCGAAGAGAATTTTTCAAAATTGGGCATAATTATGGGCTTGGTATATTTCTTCGCACATTTATAGCGAAGCCTTAGGCCCAATTTCTTTGGCACTTGATGTATTTATATAAATAGTCACCAGTATGGAACTTAAATGCGAAATGTTTCGATTGTCAACCATCCAGATCGTGGTAGGGCGCATATTACGAAGTACGGGGGAACGCACTATTTGTATTTTTAATGACACTTGAATAATGATATGTCTAGAAAACGCGTTGCGTAGTGAAGTGTTGAAAGGGAGTGATGGAGTGGGGTGATTTGTGTCAGACACAGGGATTTCTTTAAGAATGTTATTTATGAAATATTCATATTAAATTAAGAGTAAAATTGAATAGGGGAAAATACGTGCGCATTTTATAGAATTATATATTTTTCTTACATGTTCATTGAATAATATTACGAGATGGCCGTATAATTGAATTCGAACTTTCGTGAGACATTGTATATTAACGACAACTTTAATTAAACGGTTAAATTCATGTGTACACTACGCCTATGTTTCGGAGGGCCTAGGTCTACATTATCAAGCACTGAGTCCACATTCACGCGCCGCGTGTCAAAATATGTGATTTACCACTTTTCGACTCTATTCCGTATATACAGAATGGAAATTCTTTTTGGGTCAGTGAGGGCAGCTACCAGATCCAGAGTAGCTACGCAAAAATGGTCCTAGAAACCCGTTTATTTTAAATTAATGACAATTGGCATTTACAGATTTTGGAAAAACATACAGGGTGCGAGAAAATGATAATTTTTGAGAAAAAAAATGGCAATTTTCATTAATTTAAAATCGAGGCAAGGACACCATTTTCGCCTAGTTATTCAGGATCTGGTAGCTGCTCTCACCTGGCCCAAAATGAATTTCCACCATGTATAAATAAATTGGAAATCGTAGAACACATTTTTTGTCGACAGATTCTGACTTTAGTCTTCCTTTTTACATGGTAAGCGCCACGTTTTATGCCATACTTTAATAGTCAATGACCGGGTCTATAAAAGAAATGACTGAGTGCATGTTTAGTTCAGCTCGACACTTTTAACTCTAGATTTACATGATTAAATATGAATAATATTAAACCTTTCTAAGACAATATTTAATGGCATTTAAATCAGGAATAGTTATCGAATTGACATGTTGATAAATTTATTCAGATTATTGATAGTAGACTTGTAAATACTGAGATACAATAGTTAAATACAGATTCACCATCGTCTTTGACCCGATTTTTCATGTTGCAAACTTTTCAGATAGATCTGGATGCTTAGCCAAGTTGCCAATCGCTAGCGCTTAGTAGCGTATCGTAGTTTTCCCTCTCTATCACTCTTTCATATTAGTGCGAGAAAGACAATTAGCTGCCTTTCGTTTACGATTGACGATTCAACGTTAGCGATTGCGTCTAAGCACCCTGTATCATTAATCATTTTTAAAGTTCTAAATCAGTTGCTCAAAGAAATCAGTGAATTTAGAACATAAAATTGTGTATCTGTAACGGAAAACAGGAGTGCGTAGCTTCCGTTAGAAATGGGTATTAAAAAAATGCATAAGTACCTAGTAATAAAAATAATTGCTATAATATACATTTGCGCCTGATTTGCCGCGCTCCTGATTCGCGAGGTGTGAACACGGGCTCAATGCTTGATAATGGAGACCTAGGCTCTTTGAAACATGTCGCGCGTATAGTGGCTAATAATATATACGTGAGTTTAAACGTTTACGTAAAGTTATACTCCCTTATTCATAAATGTCTGCTACCTTAACAAGCCGTTAATAATTGTTTGTCCCTTTCGGTCTTAAAAACGTGTCCATAAGAGCAAAAGGGACAAACAATTATTAGCGGCTTAAGCTAGCAGACGTTTATGAATAAGGGGGTTAGACGTGTGTGTCTCACGAAAGTTCAAATTCAATTATTTGTGCCTGATGTTTCATCATCATCATCATCATATCAGCCGAAAGACGTCCACTGCTGAACATAGGCCTCCACACTCCACAATGACCGGTCATGTGCCACCCGCATCCACATAATATTATTATTAGGTACAGTGTTGTTGTTTACGTGCAATTTTCCTCTATGCATGACTTGAAATTGAACGTTCACTTGTTTTTGAGAACCGAGAGAACCGTGAAACAGGCACTGCTATGCTATTCTCTTATTCACACATTCGACGCTGCGTTCGTCAACGAGCTCGACATCGAGACAGCCTTGTCTAAAATCCTAGCTGTTTTATTTGACATTAGGAATCGAGGCTGTGAGTGAGGTTGTGGGCGAGTTTGTCGCTGTTTTTCGTTAGAGAATACGAAGTTCATACATTAAACGTCAAACTTTCGACGCAATGTAGTTCCAGCTCACGCCGCATTCGTCGCCGAGCACTAGTGTCGTTTAAAGTACATTAGTGAATACCATTTTTAGGCTCGACGCTGCCGCAGCACTGACACAGCGCTGACAGCAAGGCGGTTTCCTTAGTGAATAACACTGCTGGTCTCACCGCAAGCTACTAAGCTATGAACTATCGGCTATAAACACGAATAAAAGATACGCACTCCCGTGTAAAAAAAAGAGACATGGCGATATTCGCCCGGCAGTGATAACTGGGTGCTTAGACAAGTTGCCAATCGCTAGCGCTTCAGCGTCAGTCATAAGCGAAAGGCAGCTAACTGTCTTTTTCGCACTAATACGAAAGAGTGACAGAGAGGGAAAACTACGATACGCTACTAAGCGCTAGCGACTGGCAACTTGGCTACGCATCCTGATAACTGGGCGAGTATCGCCGTGTCTCTTATTATAGCCGATAGGTCATAGCTTAGTAGCCAGCGGTGAGACCAGTGCCTAACCACGGAATGATGTTTTATCGAAGTATTACTAGCCACTATTTTATTTCTTCTGGTGAGTATGGTCGCCATCGCTCAAGTAGAATGGTGCGGGTTCAATTCCCGTCATGGCCTCTGATGGACTTATTGTTTTTTTCTTGTCAACTTATTTCAATTTCTTAGACTAATTTAACTGATTTAGCGTAAATAAGTTATGAATGACGACTCGTTTTTATAAATACCCAAATTTATTAATTAATAAATTCACCTTTTTAACAGAATGAGGAATCTTGGATTAAATTTAAAACTCTTTTCAACGAGGATGACCAGTAAAACAATATTGGTAAGTTCCAGGAATTATTGTGAAACCTGTAAAATTGTTTTTATGTAAATTCATCTCTTTGGCTTCGATAAAATGAATGGAATTTGCAACGACAAAAATAATTAAAAATAACGTTCATAATACTTTTTATTCGTAAATATTAGACGTTTTAAAAATTGTGTTTCATTTTATTTTTTAAAGGTGAAAATTATTAAATGGTAATAGAGTAAATTAAATAGTAAGATTTTCTCCAGTATCCGATGTTGAAAACAAACTTTATATTAAAATATTCTGTAACGACATTTTTTGAGTTATGACAGATCAAGTGATTATTGATAAATTAATTAACGTAGAAGATGAAAATACGAGTACATTCAAGTCATTCAACCAACCCTATGCCACTTAGAAACCTTGTTAAAGTGACGCTATAAATCAAATTCTAAGTAATTCCGTACTACTGGTAATTTTGACAAAATTCTAGAGCGACCTAAGTTTCCAATTGGTTGATGTACAATGTACAGTCAGCTGCAGAGAAAAGTAGACCCCCTTGCATACAAATTTGTATGCAAGGGGTCTACTTTTCTTGCATACAAATTTGTATGCAAGGGGGTCTACTTTTCTCTGCAGCTGAGTGTACATAATGAGGGAACCGACCACATACGATTATCTTTTACATCGATACTGTATTTGCATAATTTGAGAGAATGCTCCACTGCCAGACACCATTATATGGTGCTCAAAAATACCTAAACTTGCACTCTAAAATGCCATAACCATAGAGGCATGTCGTGTGGTGACAGCAGCAAGAATACATTTGTCACCACCTCAACTCTTCCCGCGGGTGTCGTAAGAGTCGACTAAGGGATTGAAGTGTCACTGACCATTCTTTGATTTGATTGATGATGGGCAGCAGCGTCATCATAGTGAACACATTACCGCGATTACCAATCCGCTTGTCCAGCGTGGCGTTTATGTGCATTTACTTAATGTGTCTGTTATCATCACTACTTTATTTACCGTTTTATAAAAGCAAACGAGACTATTACGCCAGAATAGCAGACAAACATGCGTCTGCTACAAGATAATCGTAAATGACTCCACTACTTATACGCAGTTCGTCAATAATTTGGGAATGGTAATGACCTGATTGTTAAGACTGAATAATCGCATAGAACTACCCATCATCACATCAGCTGAAAGAGGTCCACTGCTGAACATAGGTCTCCTCCCATTACCACAATGACCGGTCCTGTGTTACCCGCATCCAGCGACCTCCTGCGACCTTCACCAGGTCATCAGTCCACCTTGTGGGGGGCCTACCTGCTCCTGCGCCTTTTAATACGCTTAGTTAATTGGAGCGGCCTACGTCCAGCAGTGGACTGAGATAGGCTGATGATGTATGTATAGAGGCCTGCTCAGATATTTGTGAGTACTCTGGCCAGTCGGATTCGTCTGATGGCGACATTGGCGACTCTATTACTCTTAATCATCATCATCAGCCTATGATAGTCCACTGCTGGACGTAAGCCTCTCCTATTAAGCGTATAAAGGCATTAGGAGGTAAATGCCCATAATCACCACGCTGGGCAAGCAGATTGGCGATCGCAGTAATGTGTCCACTATGATGACGCTGCTGCCCATCATCAATCTTTTATCAAATAATGGTCAGTGACACTTCAATCCCTTAGTCGACTTTTACGACACCCGCAGGAGGAGTTGGGGTGGTGACAAATGTATTCTTACTGCCGTCACCACACGGACAATACTATACTCTTATATGTGCGATATTGTTCTTCATTAACAGGAAGTTCTCATTTTGATGATTACAGTATATGATTGTTCAGATTTTCGCTACATAAATATCATCTTGTGTCGGTTCTGCAAACATATTGAAGGTTGTGTCATAGAACTCCTCGTGTAGACTCTGTATAGTAAAGCGTTAAGTAAGTCTCACGACTATCGGTACAATAAGCATGTAGGTATTCGTAGATACTTATAAATATCGAAACTGCCTTAACTCTATTTTAAAAACAAACTGGTCTTAATCGCGTAAGCTTACGTTTAATTATATCCTGACGTTTCAGCCATGACATTACACCCGTGGTCGCAGGCAGTCAGCCTAAAATTATGTCTTATAAAATATGAGTAATAATCGTGAAAGTTTAAATCAATATATGCCTTAACTCTAATTGTATTCAAACTATGGAGGGAATTATTATTATGATTACGTATATGAAAACATAATTATTTTGTTGGGCTTGCGTATTTTTAGAGGGAGCCTAGGTTTCAAGCACTGAGCTTGTAGCAACGCGATGACTGTTCAGCGTTAACTTGCTGTTTCGTGATTTATTGGTAACAAAAAAAAATTAAATAATTCATATTGCTAGGTTTCAATAAATACTTGAATGAACATACTGTGTACATAATGTGTCTTTTAAACTGTATTTATTCCGTAACTTTATTAATATCTTAGTTTTGAACTACAGTGTCGTGTAAACGTGTCAATATATTTCAAACAATAATAAATAAAATAATTGTACTCTAAAGGTGCATTCAGACCAAACGAGCATTTGCTATTCTAACCCCCTACTCTACGAAATTCGATCGTTACACAAAACGTCATTCGTTGATTTCGTAGAGTGGGGGATAGAATAGCGAATGTTCGTTTAGTCTTAATGCACCTTAATAAGCATACCATACCATTTACATATAGTTAGTTATAAATAATATAATAAATAATAATAATAAATAAATATCTTGGGACATCTTACACAAATCGACCTAGTCCCACGGTAAGCTCAATTAAGGCTTGTGATGTGGGTACCAGGCGACGATATATATAATAGATAGATACATATAGATACTTATATACATAGACAACCATGACCAAGGAACAAACATTTGTGATAAATAAATACACAAAGAATGCCCTCGCCGGGATTCGAACCCGGAACCTCCAGCTTCGTAGGCAGGGTCACTACCAACTAGGCCACGGAGGATGACAAAGTTATGCACGTCGATTGTTGCGTTATGCGTCCACATATTTTGTTAGATTTGCTGATATATTATGTTCAAACATAAGTATTTTTTTTTGATTCTAAAGGGGAAGTAGGTAACAAAAAAAAATGCTGGTGCTTGTATTTTGAACAATATTATGTACATTGATTTATTGTATACTGGTGACAATGTCTTACGTAGACAGTACGCAAAACGCTCCATCTAATATACAAGTAATCTGGGAGGCGCAAATAAATATGTTCCCGATTGTTCCCTCCCACGTTGCCGCTGTTCTTATTTGTTTCAGTACGATTGCTGGAATCGCTGGCAAATATTGCCCTGAGGAATGTAAGGAATATTGTTCCGATACTATATTTTCAGTTTACTCTTGTAACAGTGTTATTGAATTAAACTTACGAATTCAGTTTTATTTATAACAACTGGAACTTTATCGCTTGTTTAGGCACTGGTCTCACCGCGAGCTGCTAAGCTTTAAATTATGGGGCTATAAAAACGAACAAAAGGTATGCACTCCCGTGTAAATAAAAGAGACACGGCGATACTCGCCCGGATATCAGCTGAAAGGTCCACGGAAAAAACATGTCCAAAGCTTAAAAAAATCAGAGCAAATTCACACCTTATTATGTTTACCCTTTAACGGGCAAGACTCGAAAAAATTGTGGGTTCAAGCCTCAACGCCATTATACAGTACGAAAAATTCTGTAAAAGAAAAAAAATACAAAAAGATAGTGCTACAGGTTGGTCGTTTTTGAGACCGATGCCCTATAAAGGGTTAAAGTAAGGTGGTTTTTCCTTCTGTAATTTGAATTGACGTCTAGTATGTTCTTTCCGTGGACCCTTCAGCTATCACCGCCGGGTGAGTATCACCGTGTCTCTTTTACACGGGAGCTGGGAGTGAGTATCTTTTGTTCGTGTTTATAGCCGATAGTTGGAAGCGGTCTGGGGATCAATCGGTTTACGGGAAATTTAGTCTTCTGAGAGCAAAAATTAAAAATGATATTAACGTTGCGCACACTAACTATATGAGACACATATCAGAAAATTTATCTAGCAAGCCGGCTCAGTTTTGGTCGTACGTCAATTCTCTTCGATGTAAGGGTGGCATAGAGCCGAAAGTAACGCGGGGAGATAAAGAGCACACGGGCGCTGCTACTGCAGCTGCGTTTGCGGATCATTTCAGCTCTGTTTTCCTACCTAATGAACCAGTACTTGACCCCCATACGGCCAGCTCCAGTCTGCCTGCCGACGCTAGGTACGTTGATGTTAAGTTCTTTACCCCTACCGACGTGAGAAACGCTGTCAAAAAGTTAAAGTCTGGTGCCGCACCGGGACCGGATATGATACCAGCGTTTGTACTTAAAGCCTGTATTGACGATTTAGTGGATCCAATTAGGCATATTTTGAACCTTGTTTTGGATACTGGGACTTACCCAACTGTCTGGAAGCGATCTAGGGTAACACCAATTCCTAAAGCTGGTTCTAGAGTAAAAGTGGAGAATTACCGTCCAATCGCTATCCTATGTGTCCTAGCCAAGGTTTTTGAGTCGGCGCTTCATGGTAGACTGTTGTCGCAGTGTCACGCTCACATCACCGGCGCGCAGCATGCCTTCTTACCTAAGAGGTCTGTAGCGACGAATCTGCTCACCCTAACCCAAGTTTTGTCTCGCGAACTAGACAGAAAGGCACAAGTCGATGTCATCTACCTAGACTTCCAGAAAGCCTTCGACCGCGTCGACAATGACATTCTTCTCATGAAGTTGGGTGTGATGGGATTCACTCCGAGGCTTCTTAAGTTATTTGCGAGCTATCTGTCAAATCGGACTCAGTACGTGAAGTATGGCACCTATGTATCCAATAGCTACCCCACACGGTCTGGTATCAGTCAAGGATCAAATCTAGGGCCATTTCTTTTTGTGTTGTTAATAAATGACCTTCCTCTTGAAGTCCGTCATTCCACTTTACTGCTGTTCGCCGATGATGTGAAGCTAATTAAGTCAGTCCAAAGCCAGGAGGATTATCTGGAGTTACAAGAGGACATTAATGCAGTCTACCGTTGGAGCCTTGACAACAAACTTTATTTCAATGCAGACAAGTGCGAGATGATGAGCTATACGCGATCCCAGTACCCTCGTCAGTGCAACTACACCATCGGCGATGCTGTCATAACACGTTCGCATCGGGTGCGTGATTTGGGTGTACTTTTTGATCCCGCGATTACATTTCGCGATCATGTCACGTCTGTGACTAACGCGGCATACAAAAGGCTCGGATTTGTTCTCCGCAATTCTGCAACATTGAGTGTGCATGCTACTCGCGTGCTCTACGCCGCACTAGTCCGGAGTGTTTTAGAGACAAACTCAATAGTTTGGAGTCCTCATGAGAATAAATATATTCTTATGCTGGAACAAGTCCAGAAGATGTTCCTCAGAACACTCTATAAGAGGACGCATCATTATTATCCCTTTATGTATCCCACATTATTTTTGCAGGGCCAACTAGGATATGACTCACTACAGATGCGGAGGTCGGTTTCGCTAGCCAAATTTACCCTGGGCATTCTCCGAAATAAAATCGACTGCGTCCAACTTGTGGAGGCTTTTGTGCGGCTGTTTGTACCTAACCAGTACACGCGCGCGCGTCGCCACCCGCTGCTGGCGGAGGGCGGCGCGCGCACGCGGGCGCACGCGCAGGCGCCGATCGCGCGCGCACACTCTCTGCTCAACTCTATGCTCGAAGCACAGCCTGAATGTGACTTGTTTGTAACTACGATGGGGCGACTGATTATAGAGTGTATGAGAGTGCTAGAGAGCGAGATGCCTGAAAGTTCAATATCTTAAATTGTGCTATGTAGTTTGTGTTATACAAATTGTATTGTTGTTTATATTTAAGTTGTTCATGTTTCCAATTTGTGCCGCTTTGGCGTTAGCTGTAAGGTGCATGTTGAAATTTGTATGAAATAAATAAATAAATAAATAAATAAATAGTTCATAGCTTAGTAGCTCACGGTGAGACCAGTGACCTAGTCACTACTATCATTAATCAGTGATAGACGTCTGTCGAACATCAGTTTCGATTATCACATAGTCAGTCTGTTTCAGTTTACTGCTCTGCACATGGGTCTCTCTTAAGGCCGAGCCATGCCGAATGAGTGTGACGCACGTGTAGTCGTGCACGTATGCGTAGTGTGCGCGCTGTAGCGAAGAAATAGTACATTGTGCATCAAGGGAGGTAAGTACGGAATTATAAGGCGGAGGGCTTTTATGACTCGAGTTAGTATTCCGCTCACCGACCGTGATGCATAGGTACAATGTTTTTCATCAGACTTGCCGACAAAAAAATAAGTTTTAAGAAATAACATTATTAAATGACGTACTGACATTTCTATTACTCCCTAGGGAATTTCACTTTTCTATTACTCCCGCTGCGCGTGCAAACAATGGCGCGGTTAGGCAAGTGTGATGAAAAATGGCATTAGTAGATGCACTGAAAAAAATAGTAAGTTGGATTTATCCGATCTTGCATAATTTTAACCGGAAATCAAAGTTGAATTTGGTCCCAATATTTTTTTGATTTTACCAATCTTTTTATGTTGGCATTCTACTAAATTAATTTGGTTGATTACACCAGTTTTTGGTTGATTATACAGTTGTTTGGTATAATGTACAATGTTCTTTGTTGATTTAACCAGAACTCTGGTATCGACTACAACCTTTTTAGTTGTATAAATTTGAAAGCAAGGATTTTGTTACGTATCCTCGGGGATAGTACAATACCGCGTAACTAACAAATTCAATGATCAATTTGAGTGTCATTTGTTTGATATTTGAACTCTATCTGTTTTGGTAGTCACGCGGTATCCCTGACGATATATCAAAGTTTACTCGTAATATAGCCAACCTAAGTCACTTTGGCAAATATTTCTTTCAGTGTGGCACACTGCTTGCTATAAGTCTTCCACGTGCATGAGTCGCAAGCGGTGTGCTATCTAATAGGACACTTACATACGCTACAACGCACACGCCACGCAGACGCGCACGCCACGCACACGCAGTCGGTTTGGCTTCCCTTTATTGCGTATGGTAATAGACGCATACACACATAAATAAAATGAATAAAAAAAACGCTTTTGTCCTAAATTAAACGAATAAAAAATGAGAGGAAATAAAAATCTGACAATATAAGTAGGGACAATGGGTACTAGTCTCCGGATATGCTTGATTAGTGGAATTATCCAGCCCTGATTTTCAGCACATTTTGTAGGTACATGCATATGGCGTTGCTACACTTAGACGCATTAGGAGGTAATGGACATAATCGCCACACTAGGCAAACCGGTTGGCGATCGCAGTAATGTATCCATTATGATGACGCTGCCGCCCTTCGTACATTTTTAATTGTTTAGTGGTCAGTGACACTTGAATTTCTTGCTAAAAAAAAAAAAAAAATTAAAACAACACCTATGAATAGGCATCCCACAATAGGGGAATTAATTAAATGGTAGAACACATAAATACTTTTAACACATTTATGAAATAGTACATTTCCTTACTAGTGTGTGAAAACC
>JALPQI010020934.1:0-11142 GCA_025490895.1 Thaumatotibia leucotreta
GTCAGTTTACAATAAAACTGTACAATAACTTAAAAAAAAAACCTTTTTTCGTAATAAACTAATTAGGGAAAATGTGTTTTCATTGATACAAATTTTAATGATAATTGATAAGATACCGATTTATATTAATACAATATTTATCGACTTTTTCCATGATATCTATTTAATTCAATACCCAATCTTGCAAAAAATCCCAAAATATCAGTGGAGGATAAATTTTAAAGAACATATTGTAATTTAAATATGCTTCAATATTATTGCGCCATGCAAATAATTGATTGATTTAGTCTGCAAAAAATTTAAGATTTGTAATTATTTTTATTACTTCCCGTCATTTGATTCGCAAGTCGGATCACATGACCAATTATGTAATGTTATATAAAAACCCTCAATTAAACACGTTACGATTTAAGCTTAGGTAAGTAATGAAACTTTTTTTTTTCGTAAAAGTACCCTGTTGCGAAATGGGCAAAACGCGAATACGTAGGTATAGGTACTTAAACCACGAGTTGCCCATCATACACTTGTGCAGCTACACCAAAAGTTAGATAAGTGAGGAAGCATAGAGATAAGAGACTAGAAATCCGTACCACCGAGGCAAACTAGTACAGTATATTAAATAAATAATAATAAATAAATATCTTCGAACATCTTGACACAAATCGACCTAGTCCCACGGTAAGCTCAATTAAGGCTTGTGATGTGGGTACCAGGCGACGATATATTATATAATAGATATTTAAATACATAGACAAACATAACCAAGGAACAAATATATATGTATGATAAATAAATACACAAATATTGCCCTCGCCGAGATTCGATCCCGGTACCTCCAGCTTCGTAGGCAGGGTCACTAAAAACTAGGCTACGGAGGTTGACATTATAGGCGAAGTCTTTAAAAGGAATCTAGGCTTTAAAAATTCTATGAAATCCCATTTCACTCCCCTCGATCATAAATATGATTGCATACAAGAAGCGGTACTTTTGAACCTCTTAAAGCCCGTAACGATAATATGTGATCGCATGTTTATGAAAAAGTGCTTACATACATTACTGCAGAGGCCGGGATAGAGAATCTTGCAGGCTAAATAGCAACCAACATGCGCGAATAAAACAGAATTTTTGAAACCTTAAATGTGGCTGCACAGCATTGTGTACAAACCTAATGGGATTACGGGAAATATTTCCAAATTCAGCCAAGTATATATCAATAACTTAGGTATTTTATTTGTTTAGTCCCTGATTCATTAATTAATAGGAAGCTGAGATATGTACCCATCTGCATACAATATTGAGTTAGAATCGAAACATAAAATGTATTATTATAAATACGATACGGCGTGTAAGTTATCAACGCAGCTCATCCGTAATTTGTAATGCTTTTCAAAGCAGCTATCGCCGCACCCAAGATATATTATCTACCGCCTGGGCAATTTGTTCGCAGTCGAAGTAGATGTGTTCCTATAAGAGTATAATGTTGTAACAAAATTAATACAGAAAACATTTTTGTGTGAAGTATTGCGTTGAGAAAGGCTACCTTCTTTAACTTTTAACTTTCCTGCTAATTGTTATTCCTATAAATCTGTTTGTATTTTATTTTGGACATATTTTAATGCTAAATAAATAAAGATCTATTTGTACAATAGACTCATTAGTATCCATTTTTACTTTCAAACTGTCAAATTTAAATATACAATTAAGTTTTGTCCGTATTACCACTTTCATGCTTAACATTTTTGCAACACACGTTATTGCCATGTAAAATGGGAGCTTAAGTTTAATATTATCCTGACGTTCCGGCATGACGTGGTCGCAGGCAGACTCTGAGTCTGAATCCGGCTGAGTCTGCCGGCAACCACGGGTGTAACGTCATGCCCGAAACGTCAGGATAATATTAATCGTAAGTTTACGCGTTAATCGCAAGTTTAAGACCCGTTTGAAGAAAATATGAGCATTAGTAAAACGTCCCATTTTATCGCTAACCTTAAGGACGGAACTAGCTTGTATCTTTCTATGAATTATCTGCATAAGTGTCCTTATGCTAAGCGACCAAGTGGGACGTTTTACTAAAAAGTCTCACTAATAAGAGTGATAGCATGTAGCTACACAAAGCATAATAAAATAGCTCAGAATCATTAAGGCATGTTACACAGTTAAACTACTCAGTAACTAGCGTTCAATTAGTTGGACTTACGTCCAGACATCAGTTAATTTTCCATCCTTATGCAGATCCTGTGCTTGCAGCGGAGGCAGCTTGTAGTACTCGGTGACGAGGGCCTGCGGCTGCTGGTCGTCCACGCCCAGCACGGCGGACGGCGCCGCGCTCAGCGGGTGCTCCGCGCTCGAGTAATACGCGCGCCACGACTCGCCGCTCACCTCCATCACCTCCTTGCGTCTCCTGTTCAAACAAAACGAAACCGTTAGATCATTTACTAACACTCCCAATACGGACTTTTAAATAGATCCTCTACTAAACCTACGAGCCGTCAACAAAACCATAATGCATATGCGTATTACGTAATGCTAATCGATTTTCATTCAGTCTATCGAATCATCGAGTAAACATAGCGTAAAATACCTGTACCCTGGCCTTTAGTTGTACGACGGGGCCGACTACAACTTACGAACCAGTTATTAGGCGTGACCATTTTGGTACGGATACTGACCTCTGGTGGATGGTGGGGCACCAGCGGTCGTCCGTGTGACGCTTCGTGTGCTAATTGTTGAGTACACAGGCGTGAGTCAGCAAGGCGGGTGTCCGGTTCAAAAGTAAATCTGTATTGATCGAAACGGGACGCGAATAAGCGCGGGGGCGTCTTCGACGTCTAATTCGGGTAGTTTTTTGCGAGGCATCGCCGAGCCGGACTCATAAGTACGTCACGGCGCGGGTCACCTGGTGCCGCAACCTGATGTAGAACAGGTCCGTGCCACTTGCAGAACCGGAAGGATGCGAGGCAAATCCCTGCTCCCTCGCTAACCAGTTTAGGTCGTCTGACGTCACGCCCAGCGGTATCCGACGATGCAGACAAATAAATAAAAAATGTTGGAAGCACGCGTCGGACGGGTTTGACCGGATCGTAGCTCTACCTGATTCCTGTTCCTGGTCTGGTGTTGATATCATGGGATGACAGTGCTTATTTGTTTTTTGCCACTATTCTATGGGCAATTGGCAAGAAACTTACATAATGCCATCTATATTTTGACAAATTTCAGAATAATCCATAATCCTAGACAACGGACTCCCGACCGACTTCCCTTTTTTGTTTCCATAAACCCATGAATATTCACTTTACGTCACGTAATATCAAGTTGACGTAAGATAGTCAACTGTACTTTTAATGCAGTCATTAGAAGCGACTTTATACTTAGAACCTGTTAGATTTTTTTACGTAGATACATAGCAATCACTCATATGGTGTGCTTTTGTATTACGTCAATCATAATATGAATGAATGCGCTACACATGATCAATGAATTTACGCGGGTATCTATTCTGCAGTATGTCATATTAGTTTCAAGTAAGAATAGAATGTGCGAATTCGATCAGAAAACTGGAAAAGCCAGCTTCTGGCATTTAACCAGCCGAAGCGTGAGTCATTTGACGAGTTAACTGGCAGGCGGCGCGGGGCCGCGGCGGCGGCGCGGGTGCAGCACGTGAATGAGATTCCGGTAGGTGCGCACGTAAAAATCGTTGCAACGAATCTAACAGGTTTGCTGGGGTCCTTGCGAGGCCACCGGGACTGGTCTAACCTGCCCTGCGCACCTCAGCCACGAATTTCCGAACGTTTCCTATCGTATCGTACACATTACGTATCGAGTTCAAGTATTCACCAGTTTATTTATACGGGTCACAAAGCGTAATCATTTTGTATTTTAATATCTGGGGGTACGAATCATCACTTATGTAATCAGGTTGACAAAGCCTTTGTTGACTCTCATGTCTATAAATAATTAATTGATAAGTCTTTTCTTTTCTGTCGATTGTTCGAGCCATTTAAAGTTTCGCAAGTCGCCAACTCCTTGTCTGTTTGTTTGGTATTGAATGGAGCGATTAGAAAGTATAGCGCACAGCTGTCACGACGACGTGACGTATGCAAGAGCGGAACGGATGGCTCAGAGCGAAGGGTTGAAGGAGACTTATTCAAACAAAACATTCGACACGGCCGTTCTTTACACGACCGTTACTCAGACAACATATAGGTATCCTTGATGATGTACCTACGAGACAACGGCTGATGTATGTGTAACGTAAGCGAAGCTTTGTTGCAGTGGTCGGCATTGCAAAAGAACTTGAACTAATTTTATTTCGAATCAAGTAGAGAATTGGGTTGATACGATTGAACGTTTCTATGGTTTTAATATAAATCTTCAGAAATTACGGAAAGTTACAGTTATAGGGATGACACTTAACAACTTCGTTGAAGGGTAAGCGAAGTGCACGCGACGAGTCTGGTCGGCGACGGCGACGGCCAGTTTCGAAAGGCAGCGCGCAGCCACGTCCACGTCCGGTGTCGCGTCCAACTATCGATCATTCGGTTCGTTAATAAATAACACGTTGGCGTCTCTTGCCGCTTATCTTAGCTGTGCGGGCATGTGGAAAAATTCGGTGTCGGTGTCGTAACGGACCGGCATGCATGTCTCATAGGCCTGCGTGCGCCCGCCTGCCGTGTGTGCTCTCCGGTCGTTGCCTTGCGCCTGCATTGCTTTATTATTAATCTCTTAATTAAAACTCGAACACCATCCACTAAGCGGAATACTTTGATCTTTTTATTCTTTATAAACAAACCGAGTTCTTGTTAAGTGAGAAACAAAGTTTGCGGATTTACGGCGCGGCGCTACGACTTTACTATCGGCAGTAGGTCATCATATTATAAGCACATTTAAAAACTGTCGTAATCCCGCCTTGATTTGTATTTAGCTCGTATATTCGTCACCCACTTTTAAATACTTACTTCAATCAGGTAATCTACAGTTAGGTATGCACTGAATTCGCAAAAAACGTCGATTATTTTATAATTCAGGTTAAGTGTGTGCCACACTTATTGATTGTGCACTTCATTTGATAAACTTATGATAATCATAGGCGATATGTGCTCATTATCTAAAAAAACTAGAAAATACAACGGCCTCATAGATATCTCGTGAATGAACATTCACATAGATAGTATAACAAGGAAAACTTTCACGTGGATCGATTTAACCCCGACTCATATGCAATAACCTCACGTATCTGGGTATATTCATAAACGTTAGAGGTGCATTACAGTGGGTATTGAATCATGTCTTAGTGTCGGTGCCGCCTTCACCTCGGTCACCCGCAGACGGCGCAGCAGGTGCAGCGAGCAGGGGAAAGTGCGGCACTCCCGCACTACACGCATGTTTTATCATCAGTGATAAGAGAAACTGCTATCAATTCCCGACAACTTCTTACGACCAGCTAACAGCTTCCCACTTCAATATCAAACCTTAAGCTTTATTATACCGGATCTCATATTATTATGAGGCGATAAAAAATGTATCATACATTATAATTATTACGGCAAAAGCGTCAGCTCGCTGTATTTAAGTGCTACCTTACCGTCTAGAGTAGATAGACTTCGAGCCATAAAAGGGATGTTTAAGTATTAGAAGTTTATTTCTGCTTTGAGACATTTAATTACAAATCAGCCATGGTAAAGCCATTTGAATTATTACTTTACTTAGGTACTCATGATTTTTTTCAATATTTTATAGTGCGTATTCACATACACTCCCCACGTTTTCACATACATTTCAAGGACATTGCGTAGTTATAGTTACGCGAAGATGTGCCTGGAAATCCAATTTCATTATGTTTCAATTGCCATTTCAAAGACAGGGCAGTATTACTTAATTTTCCTCAAAAAAATACTTGTAGGGTTTAAAGCTTGTCTAATTATTTTTATAAAACAAAATAAATATGTTGTGTTCGTCTGACCTGACACCGGTTTAGGTACGAATGCAGGCTTCCAAGGCTGTATGGAAACACCAAAATACTAAGTTAAGCAAAATAATTAATTTGTGTCTAATACTCAACGACTAATTTGAAATAGAAGACACCGAATTATAAAATAACATAGTCCGTTCCTATTAAGCTGTACTCAAGTGCGATATCGCTCATAAGTACGGAGCTTAATTCTAAGAGTTGTGTCATCATAGGCGAGTGTAAGCAATAAAATTCGAGTGTTATTCTACTAGAGTACAGCTGCGTAACATTGGACTACTGTACCGGGTGTCGTATGCCAAAACACTCAAAGGGACGCAAAACAACAGATCGATTATAAATAATCATTACACAACTGTCACATAATTGCTTATTTGAAGTAATGTTGCAACAGTGAGATAGACTAATTATTAATGTCTAGCAATAAGGCGTCTTCGTATTCCCACATTAAGCCTAACGATCCAACTGGAATGCAGTTGCTGCATTTCGTCAATTAAAGAATTCGCTGGATCGGATTGTGGCAGCGCTGGGCGCACTGATACTGAGGAATAAAAAGCGCATTCCTCATACCAGTATAAATAAATAAGGGATGAGTACCCAGCAGCCTGCAGACAAGCGCGAGCTAACTGAACGAGGGGCATTTTCGACAAACCTCTTTTTACACTGTGACGAGGAACGCATATGCGATGATTCATTTACGGAGTTCTTTACCGTACAAGTATGGCTAACATTATTACTTCTGTTTTCTTAGCTGCATCATGTGCGCTCGACAAGAAATGT
Source organism: Thaumatotibia leucotreta (assembly GCA_025490895.1). Taxonomy (NCBI): domain Eukaryota; kingdom Metazoa; phylum Arthropoda; class Insecta; order Lepidoptera; family Tortricidae; genus Thaumatotibia; species Thaumatotibia leucotreta. Next base: position 6,746 of record JALPQI010020934.1, read on the forward strand.
TTTCTCGGAAATATGCGCCCACGCAGATTAAAGATGGAAACACAACATGGGCACTAAATAAGTCATGTCTCCTGTCTGCGTAACTAGTAGCGCTCGAGTAATCTGAAAATTTAATGGCGGCAAATAATTACACTTTGCTTCGCAGGAGCTTTCAATTAATAGCTTTTGTCGTGAGAAGAATTTGCTATTATTTTAGTAAGTTACAATACAACGAAATAATAGTTTATTGACCCGATTTATGGCATTAGTAACTTACTCGTACCCCTCAAGGCTTCTAAAGAAAGGGGTGTCATTGATACTTCATTGTTCGATTAAGAACTTTTTTATTATCTTAACGCTCACTGCTATAAACATTACTTGTATCTCGCATAATTTATTATCTTACCCATAAGATTTTAACGATTTGTTTTTTTATTGTTTATTTACATATTTGGCTACGTAAGAATATGATTTGAGTCTGAGTTATTAGATATTCAACAACTTTATAGAGTCGTTACCAATCTTTGAAAACTGACATTTTATGCGAAATTTGATGGCCGAGCCGAATGAAGCTTTGATTTTTTTTACAAAACCGTTGGATGACCGTTGAGTGACAGGGCTCCGGAGGTGACGTTGACGCGAGCTCATTGAATATGTTTGGAACGTTAACTCGCTTTTATATGAAGTGCCCTTTGTATTTGTAGTCAGTGGGACGGCTGCCCAAGATCGCGGACTGTCATTCAGATCAGAACCGTAATTGAATTTTTAACTGCACAATAAAATTCACACAATATGAATTTTTAAACGTGAATGTACTTTAAGGAATTCAAAAAAATTAAGTAAATTAAGATTTTATATGAGATATTCCTTAATGAGATGCATAAAATTTAGCGCTGCTTTTATAAACTGAGCAATTTGTATTAATTTCCGCACTTAATCTGCTAATATATACATAGGGAAATGTAGAAACGAAGGTTACACCAAAAGGTCGTGTGATTGCAATGAGTATGACAACAATATTTTACGTTGTATATTCGAGTTCATAAATGGTAACCAACACAGATTTTTTTACCTTAGACATAATACAGGACATAATAGGTAAGTACATTTACATAAAAACATAAAATTTGAGCAACAAATTTATCCGTCCGAAATCATTCGGCGCGCAATGCAGAGCAACACACTTAAGATAAATGCTCATTGACAGCTAATTTCAAAAGCAGATGACATAACTGCATATCAATATTTGTTGGTCCTACATTGTTGGTCCCAAAATCTTAAAGAAAATTCTGTGGAATCATAATTAAGTTAAATAAAAAAAAAACCTCGTAATGCATGGTTACGTAGATGAATCCCATTCCTGGGTTAATTTATCGCCCGTATTAGAATGATACACGGTATAATTATGGCTTATTGATATATTTGCTAATTAATTCACAAAAGCTAAAATAGTAACTGTCCTTTCAGAGTGCGAGAACGTATAGGTACGTAATTAACAATATAAAATACTTATTTATTCAAAATGAATGTAGGTACTAAGTCTCAGACGAATACATGCAGACGTAAATAACTAAACGTAATTGGCTATGAAATCCTACAGCCACCTACCGGTACCTACAGGTATTAGCAAAGCTTTACCAATAAATACTTACTAATACCAAATTTAATTTCTTTACTTCCCGAACAGTCTATCACTATTTAATCATTGTGAATGTCATCTTAATTTTACTTAAATATTAGGTGTGACAAATTATTAATCAAAATATAAATTCAGGTTAAAGCATCAACATAAATGTTATTACTGTCCAGATGCAATCTGAATTAATAAATAAAGCGTATTACAGTTTAGTGGGTATAAGTGGCAGACAAAGATATTATACTAATCGTCTTAGCACACATAACAGAACACTCCGGACAAATGTTTCGGTTTCACCACAAATCATAATGAAATATTGAATCGATGTTGCACGCATTAGGCGCGCTTATAGGTGTCTTATTAGAAGAGTTACGAGCTTAAAGAGAAGAGACGCCCGCGGTGTTCGCCTTACGTACTGGCTACGATATATGCATCATTTCCGTCTACATTGACTTTTCTAATTTGAATGCCCGTGTGTGGTCCATTTTCAGTAAGGCGTTACCCAATAGCTTATAGCAATCCTTATAAATCAGAAACAACTATCTGAGCTGAGCAAGCGGAAGTAAAAGTAATGTATTTGATTTTAATTTAATGTTAATAGGAAACGATAGATAGCAATGTATTTCTTCAAACTAAGAATTAAAAATCTGTACTCAAGTTAGTTAGTTTGGCCTAACAACGTTTACTCGCGTAGACAAAGATTGAGTGAGTTGTATGGCTGATTAAACCACTCACGTTTCAATGGGAATGTTAATGCTCTCAATTGTGTGCTAAACGCGATACTAAACAGAGCTCTGAACAATGAGACGATGCTGTATAAATTTTATAGGCATCCGAATAAAAGCTTATGAACAGATTTGCAATTCTTTAGAACGAGATTAAAAACGCTGATATGTTATAGTTTTGGATGAATTCGGCGGCTTTCGTTAAACAAGCATGAAGGTATAAATTAGAAGGATGTCGCCTGCGCGGCGCACAATGAGCGGCGCGGCGCGGCGCGCATTGTGGCGTGCGAATTAAAACAGGTTGCGCTGGCAGGTATCTATACGCTGTGATTTATGCCCGATTATGCTATACTCCTGCGACTATAATTAAATCTCGGTGCTATTATATCCGAAATATCTGCGACACTGCGCTGTGCCCACGGATCTACGCGAGCTTGATTTACTACCCCAGCTGTTGTGTTGTCTAACTTGACTAATCGTAAAAAAATGTTAAACCGACATTTTAATACCTAGATTACCTAGTGCAAAAAATATTTGTAAACATGTTAGAAAATCTGATTCTTGTTTGACACGAGCGAATGCTCACTCTATCCCCACTGTACGAAATTCGTTCATTACACAAAACGTAATTCGTCGAAATTCGTTGATTTCGTAGAGTAGGGGATAGATCATAGAATGAGTATTCGGTCGTTTGGTGTAAGCCCACCTTTACATACATATGAGAGTGTGTCTAGCATACTAAAACTGTATCTTAATATGTTGAGATATAAAAGTATCCAATAAATGAAACAAATATGTATAGGCATATATGAATAGGTACTGCACATATGCCTATAGATTCACAAGTCAATAAGCTACTCGTAGATACACTACATATTTAAAGGCTCCAACAGAATACGAATATTTGTCGTTTAAGATAAATTATCGGACACCGCTTTGAGAAAAAATAGCAATAAGCTATACAAGTGAGGTGTCGTAGACAGACAACGTCTCGACTGCGACAACTTTTTAACTGTATAAAACTTGCAAACAACTCATCAACCTGACAATTGTGAGAACGCGATCAATTATACCGCGATGTTGTGTAAATATAGTAATTGTCAACAATAAATACAGTATGAATTAAACGAGGAGGAACGTTTTCATTATCGGACCGCTGCAGTTAAAATAGTACGTATGTCAATCATTTCTCGGAGCCATCCCGGTCAGCGGCGCGAAGAGCCTGGCGGGGCACGAGATAAGCTTTTAATTGCCTTCGACGCCTATTTACATATTGTAGTAGATACTGGTGGAGATCATGCAATTAGGGGCGTATACGTCTTCCTTTTACGCCTCGGAGTGGGGGATGTTGCATTCGATAACATCTGTTTGACGCAACGATTAAGCGCTCTGACGAGGAAAATCTGCATCAGCTGCATATAAGCGACACGACAACAAATACACATATAACAGAACTAACACTTTAGACATTTATGTTATAGAAAGGTACTTTCTGATTTATGTAAACAACCATAATGCATAAATACCAATCATAACACTATGATGTTTAATAAATCTAACATGTATTACCATGCTAACATTGTTATCCTAATCAATCATACAAATAAACGTCAAAATAGGTAAATTACTCTTTATAGTTAGTGTATATTAAAATCAGGTAAGAATTTCATAGGAATGGTTTATCAATATTGTGGGCCAAATTGTTTCTAAAATAATTCCTGTTTGCTAGTAGCAATAGCCAAATAAGAATAACTAAATAATTTGTAGTACCTAAATATTCCTAAAAAGTCCAGCGAGGTGATCAAATTTGCTTCACGCGATACAGTAATTAGAATTATCATTTAAACCTAAACCAAAATACCTGTGTTTATGCGCTTGTGTTTAGGTGTTTATGTACCATAATTATTTAAATATTATTAATTCAGTTAAAACTATAACAAGGTTTTAAGTGTGGATCTACCTACAAATCTGCAAACGAAAAATAAATACTTAAGGTAGGTACTTCAATAAGTGAATTCATTATTTGAAAGAACCTAACTAAAGTTGTTATAACAAAC
>JALPQI010020935.1:0-16490 GCA_025490895.1 Thaumatotibia leucotreta
AGTTGAGATTTACAATTGGCGAGGATGTATGCCATTTTATTTTAACAAGCATGATTTTCCTGGGTGCGCACGAAAATATGGTAATTTACATTTCTTCTGCTTTTTTGTACAGTCTCCTGATTTTGGTGACCATAATCTCCTTTTTTGTTGCAGGTTGGAGTTTGCAGCACTGGAGACGTTTCATAAGTTGTGAAGCTTGCATAGAGAATGTTCTCGGTAATTTAAATTTTACAAGCAATCTAATCTTGCCATGCAATATACTTTTTTATAAGTTCTTAAGGAAACATTCTCAATGAGAACTTACTCTTAAATTCTCATGAAAATTCTCGGAAATTTCAGAGTAAATTCCCGCAATTTTGAGAATGTTCTGCAACTTGTACAGTGCTATGGTACCTATAGGTGGAAATTAGAAAATTTGCCATTGGATTTTTTATACAATAACCTGCTATATGTAGGCAAAACAGAAGTTTATGGGATAAATAGTCACCTAGGTAGGTGGGTCAAAATTCTTATCGTTGTCTTGATTCATACCACTCTGTCACGCTTTTAGTTGTTGTTTCGACTTAGTATACATAAAAAATCGGGTGCAGTTGTATTTCTTTCTCACTCTAGATTTGAATCCCTACATCAGAAATTGTAAACAAAACATCATCTCATACAAAAATCACCACTGTCACGTTTTTTAGGGACACAAAATAAGACAACGAAAATAATTTTGACCCAGGTATACAAACTTACGCTTGTTTCCGTTTCGCCCCACCCCGTCACTTTGACCATGGTCCAAGGATCCAATTGATAGCTTTCCTCAGGCAACCTAAGAGCTGCAATCTTGAGCCCATAGCGCAAAGGCTTCACCAATTCCAAAAGGCAAATGTCGTTGTATAGCTGTTTTCTGTCGAAATATTTGTAAGTGTACCGCAAGGAGACAGAGATAAGATTCCTTTCGTCCGAATGGTCCGAGCCGACACCGACTTTTACGAAGCTGTAATCCCTGGAATTGTTTTTACCTGGATTAAAATTTGGAACATACTTAAAACATGTATATTATTGCGAATTCTAATTAATAAGATTAAGAAATACCTTGTCTTGGTCATATACTACGCCTGGTCACCAGGGGGAGGACGGGGGTCAAAAAACGCTTAAAAAGGGTCACGTAGTATGGGTATGTTCCCTTAAATAAAAAATACTTACTGAACGCAATGAGCTGCTGTCAAAACAAATTTTTCGTGGATGATGGAGCCCCCACCATTGAACGTATAAGACCAGAACACGAATTTACTCGTGTATATTCCCACCATGAAAGGAGCTTCTTCGATTGATACTTCGTATCCGCCGTAAATGCCATAGTTGTTTTGGGTGTTTCCTGTAAACAAATAAGAATTAATTACCAAATAATAATTTAAAACATAAAAACCAACTTTAACCGATTTTTCCAAGATACTGTTTTCACTTATTGCTAATGGGAATTGAGAACATCCTTCTTTTTTTGAAGACTGTTAAAAAACACGCTATTCACAAATTTATTGAAATGTATTAAAAAATATAGAAATTTTGGCACATCGATGAATATATAAAAACCAAAGAGACGCTAGGTCCACAACTATTTTCCATCCACAAAAATGTTTTTGATCAATATGTACTTTATTGAGTTTGAAAAACGTAGGGTCATTTTTAATTATAAAATAATATAAAGCTATTAATATTCAATCAACTTTCGAGCCATGTCCATATTATTGCGAACAATGACACTCATTTGTCCGATCTCTATTGATGTTTTAAACACCCTATAGATAATAATAATTACGCTCACGAGGTAATCGGCATGTGGGAAGTTGATTCGGCGATCATTGTGCCGATAGTTGTTTCTGCGAATGGTCTCATAGGGAACAGTCTCGATCACCACCTCAATAGGCTCTCGCTAGGCGGTAATCCTGGACACGGCGCGCATAGTCCGGCGATTCCTCTCCCTGTAGCCCTAACCACCGGCAGCTTGGGCCCGCCCCGTTGCCGGCGGCACCCTAGGTTAGGTTTTTTTATAATCTGTTTACTTGTTTTGTATTGTTTTTGTATGTTTTATTGTATTTTACATTTTATAGACATTTTGTAAAAAACCTAGCCTAAGAAATCTATGAAAGAAAGAGTATAATAATAATTAGAGTCTCGACCAACATCTTAAGAGTCTCTCGCTAGATGGTTGGATCAAGGGTCAGATGAAGAAAGCGGTAATTCTGGACACGGCGCGCATAGTCCGGCGGTTCCTCTCCCTGTAGCCCTAACCACCGGCAGCTTGGGCCCGCCCCGTTGCCGGCGGCACCCTAGGTTAGGTTTTTTTATAATCTGTTTACTTGCTTTGTATTGTTTTTGTATGTTTTATTGTATTTAACATTTTATAGACATTTTATAAAATACCTAGCCTAAGAGAAAAGTTAAATAAAATATATAATAATTACATTAAATTATATTCTCTTACCTGAACCCCACACAACTGTTATCACGAAACTATAAAAGGTCATCCACCACAGGCACTCCATAGCGATACGCTTTTTAAAATAAATGCTTGCAAACCTCTGATTCCTTCATTAATTAACTGTTTTTCATTTCAATAATGAACTGATAACAGTAATTATTAAATTTGCTATACATTACAATATTTTTTATAAGCCAGAATTCATTAGTGCATTTATACATATTTTGTCCACTATTGATTCGTAGTTCCTTCGGAATGTTCAAGTACTGACTGTAGTCAAAGACAAAATAAGGTGAACACCAAAATGTCCAAAAATATGTCCCAGTGCACTCTAATTCTGTGTAATAAGAACGTCGTAATCATATTTATGAGAGGATTCTTTCGATAATTATTTTTGCACTTGACTGCACAGTATACACCGTGGGCTGTTCAAACCCAACCGATTTTAACATTTTATTCCTGAGCACATTTAGCAACAATAATGCCATATAAACTTTTCTGAATATCGCCTAGTTTCAGAGATATTACCAATTACAAAAAAATCGGATTGTTATACTCCATGTCAAATACCATGGCCCGATGACACATAAAACTTTGCAGTGGCATCGGGTCATGGTATTTGAAATGGAGTATTTTCAGTACAAAAAGGTTTTTTAACGGCGTTGGTGCCATTATGGTCAATAACCCCATTATTCTCATTAAGTAATAGATGACAAAAAGTGAGAAACAACCTTTAATATGAGGTTTTTGTAAAAAAAAACGTTAAATACTTTATTTAAGTGCCAGTTTTATTAATAACATTTACTTTTTATGTTAAAATACATTCAAAAATTGTAAAAACAAAATATAAAAATTTTTTTTTAGAATTATAACTAACGTTAGACTCAAACATAATATTGTTAAAATATTATCGAACCGGGTCACACACGTATTTAAGTCGATGATTGCTCGACATGTTTCGACCCATTAAGAGGGTCCTCGTCCGGAGCCGGAAACATGTCGAGCAATCATCAATTTAAATACGTGAGTAACCCTATTCGATAATATTTTAATAATATTTTTTTCCTAACTAGTGCGCAAAAACGAACTTTGCGCAAACTTCGCGCGCGGTAATTTCTCTTTTTGACGCACTTGTTATGAAAAAAATCGTCCCTTACACGTGCAAAATCTTTTTTTAACTCGGGTGATTGTCGCCCTCGTTTCACTCGGGCTTCAACTTTCACCCTCACCGAAAAAAAGTTTTCCCGCACTAGTTAGGAAAAGTACTATTTCCTAACTAGTGCGAAAAAGGATGCTTTGCGCAACTTTTTTTTGCACTTGCATCGAAATGTACTATTGTTTGTTTTTACATCAAAAATACGTGGTTAAAATGTTTCGGGATATAAGAGTCCACGGTGTATAAGTAGATAAATAATATTATTATGTATCATGGGACACACATCGATTTAGTCCCACGGTAAGCTCAATTAAAAAAGTCTTGTCATGGGGAAACTGGGCTGGGTAAAAAGTATTGACGAGCCCTCTGGCTACCACGATTTTCTAATGAGATTCAGTTTAGGACCTAATCTGAATGTCTTTGAGTCAGTTCCATAGAATAACTGTCAAAAACTGACAAGATGAACGTAAACTGAATTGTATTTAAGAGATCCTGGTAGCCCTCTGGGGGGTTACCATGACGTACTAATGCGATTCAGTTTAGGTTCAGGGAAAGAGACAGTGATATAAGACTCGCATAGCCTTGTCCCTTTCTTTCGACCTACACTAAACTGCATTAGTACGTCCTGGGGGGTTACCATGACGTACTAATGCGGTTCAGTTTAGGTCGAGAGAAAGGGACAAGGCTATACGAGTCGTATATCAGTGTCCCTGTACCTAAACTAAGCGGCATCAATTAAGTTCGAGGTTATATGTCAAATAAGACAAAAGCACAGAATATATAAAGTACAGAAGCTTCACTGCTTTGATGTTCACAAATGCCGGCTTTTTATGTACCTACACAATTATTATTACCAAACAAAACGGCGCGCGAGGCGACGCGAGCAGCTGAAATGGGCCGTATTGCGTGGCGGAAAGGTCGCTTATAAGCCGCACGCCGTCGAAAACAGGGTTGTCAATTATTGAAAACTAATAAAATAACGAACGGCGCTATGAGGCGTTTGACAAATACATTACTGCAATGATATCTACGGCGTTAATAGCATTCGTCTTGATTCAACAATTTAGTTCATGCGTGATTATAGAATTTACCTACGCATTTCATACACGTGATTCAAAAATATTTGTCTCAACTAGGTCGGCACCTTCTTTGTGTTTCGGCCGCGCGTGCCCGGGCGGCATTGTTTGAGGTGTGAGTGAGATAGCAACACGACTTCGCTAACTTTAGGTGAATACCCATTCGAATAATCCTGATAATAACACGAACATTCTAAAAATATCTGTAGACAGTATGTGAGGTGTGCAGAAATTAATATATCTGCTTAATGCTTTTAAAAATAAAGAATTACGTTAGGTACCTACGCATTCATTACAAAAGCAGCATAAATAAGTAATGGTTTAATCACAATCGTAAGGCAGACGTAACACGGCATTTTCTCTTATATGTACCAGTGTACCTATTTGATATTATGGGAATAAAGTCAGACAACCAAATAATATGTTAGGACAAAAGGCGCGAAATTCAATAAAAGTATGAGAGAACGAAGTTTTTTACATTATTTAAATGTGCCGCTTTTTTACTGACAAATTTGTCCGAAAATAAACCGTTTTGTCTATAATTGACTTGCGTTTCTGAGAATTTAATTTACTACGAATGTAGGTAATAAGTGTATTATTATTATGTTTCTTACTTTTTAGTATCTCTCTGACGCATCGGCTGTGCGAAAAACGCGTCATGATAATTAACATTATTATTATTGCAACATGCTGCTATGCAGTATATTTTCGGCATTTTTATTTAAGATGCACATGTATAAAATAATCCTAATATTTGCAAGCGATATATTTCGCGATACGTGACGAGCCAGCGTTGTAAATTTAAACGTGCGTTCCGAGACAGCGCGCGCCAACCATTGAATAGACCACGGCGACGGGGCGCTCTGCATGTACTTGTAGCCGCGCGGCGGAATCGCGGAGTGACACCCCCTTGACAAAAGCACAGACTATGACATATTTTTGGGTTACCATTTTCACTGGCAAAAATTGTTACTCAAAACTTCACAACACAAAAATAATGACTTAAAATTTTGCTTTCATTAAAAGCCATTAACTATTATTCTTTTTGCAATCGATTCATTAAACTCTCTCGCATTGCTCGCGAGCACCCTGTATAGTTCTAATTTTGGCAGCACCTTCATTAGTACCTCGCTGCGTAATTCCGTCCTCATCAACTATTTACCGTACTGCAGTCTCGTATTAGTTGTAATTTACTGAGGTCCTGGCTGTGTAATTTCAACCTCTGCATTATTCAAATACGCTCAAACAATAATAATGTTGCAGTAAACAAGAGCCACGCGGTGACGGCAGCAATACATTTGCCACTAGTGTCACTACCCCAACTCTTCCCGCGGGTGTCGTAAAAGTCGACTAAGGGATTGAAGTGTCACTGATCATTCTTTGATTTGATTGATGATGAGCAGCAGCATCATCATAGTGGACACATAACTGCGATCGCCAATCCGCTTGCCCGGAATTTACCTCCAAATACGTCGAACTTTGCGACCATATATAATATAATATGGACGTCTGACGCCAGCTCAAAAATGCCCCCACAATCCAATTGTTCAATTGTGCCGAGATGGGCAGGACGTAGTGCTTTTCATAACACCGCGCATATTTCGGCGCAACATCTTTGACAAATGTTTATAGAAAATGGCCAATCAAAACTTTGATGGACCAATCACAACTATTTTTAAGTTTTTATTGTTTGAAATGAAAATTCTATATCGTGATGCATTGAATTGAACAGTGGGTGAGATTTGTCAACTAAAATTTAGGACCGTTTTTAAAAGGCAATTTAGTATGGCGTGCGGCTTCCATGTTTTATTTGTTCGTAGGTCGAACTAGATGCATTGTTTACCAGATCAATTCTAAGAAACCCATTTACGCAACTGCTACATACATTTTAAAATGTACAACAAGGATCACCGAACAACATGGATCTCAAACCAGCTTGCCCATCGTGGCGATTATTTATGGGCTTTTATCTCTGCGTCTGAACGCTTAGGTAATAGGAGATTAAAGACTGATGTTGTGATGTGTTAGGGTCATTTACAGTCGGAAAAACAAAAGTTGTCCACTCGGTGGTAAACATTAACAGCTTTTATAAGTCTATGCTACGATTTTACTACATAGAGTTGTACTCGTAGAACGGGGAACCTAGTTGTACCAGTAATTGTTTTATCGCAAAATTGGTACACGAACTCCTTAACTTTAAATATGTCAACCTAAAAGATGTTAACCTAAATCTGACAATGACGCGATACTGCTACTTTTATTATAATTATTTGCAACATAAGAACCTATATCTTACAGTGGTGGTGGTTCAAATTGCAAAGGTAAAACTACCTTTTATTATGCTCTAAAGTGCATTAATAAAATATGCAAATAATAAGTAAATATCACAAAAGAGGATATATTATTACGTAAGGACGGACCGGAGCCGGAAGTCGGGCATGGGATTGAAACTTCGTAACCGACTCGGCTTGGACTCTACTGTAACGTCAGCAAATACGTTTATTGGAAAATTTATAAATAGTGATGTTTTAGTTGGTTGGTTAGAGCGGAGCAAAAAGTTACCCAAAGGTTCATATCCCAAGAAAGCCAATATGTTAGGGTTCCGTAGTAAACTAGGCCATCTCCGGCTGTCCGTCTTGTCTGTCCGTCTGTTTGTCTGTCCACGGCATAGCTCATTGGCCATTAGTAGTTAGAAATTTGTAATTTGGTACACGTATTTTTAGATATTTATCACACCGACAAAGTGGTAAAAGAATAAAATATAAACAAAATGTTTTTTGCGTCGGGGAGGCCCCCGTCATGTAAAGTGGGAATGATTTTGTTTTATTTTTATGTACTCCTACTCCTATAGCGTAGGAGGTATTAGGTTAAGGTAAAATATTGATTTTAAAAAGACTTTGGACAATCATTTTTTAGAAAACCTATTCAACGGGATTTCTAAAAAATGATTGTCCAAAGTCTTTTTAAAATCAATATTTTCGGAGATAACTGCTCCATAAATTAAAAAAATGTGTTCCCCCCCTCTCTAACATTACCCATGAGTCCAAAAATATGAAAAAAAAACATGAACATTCCGATTATAGAATACTTTAAAATAAAACAATTTCGAACATAATCGGCCCAGGCGCTTTTAAATAACCACGAAACCCTACACTGAGCATAGCCCGACAGGTTCTTGGCCGTTTTTATAGCTTTTCAAAAATAAGGTTTTCACAACTTATTTTCTTATAACGTGAGTTTCTTTGAGAATAATTTGAAACTAATTACATCAGAAGTCTAATAACTCCTCCCCCGCGGCCCCGTCGTGGCAACATAAAAGAAATGATTGAATAATAAAATAAATATAATAAATGAATGCTTGACAAAACGTTAGTTATTGCATGAGTTCTAGCAAGAAAATAATTGTATATTTTACGTGTACAAAATAGACTATTCTGCCGACTGTACAGGCCAAGATGAATTGTATTACGGAATCATGTCAACGCACCCCATGCATACGAATCCTTGGAACCCCGGGGACGCTCGCTCAAGTACAGTCGAGAGCAAAAGTATTGGAGCAGAAAAGCCTATCATGGTGGAGGTGGACCTTTATTGTTTATTGTTTCGGATAAGACAGCTGTCATATTCTAATGTATATCATTCGTTAGTTAAAACCAATAAAAGTAAACAATCATGGCTGACTTTCCATATTTCATCGTGATACACGTTCACAGATAATTATATTTTACGCTAAAAAATTCGCAGATTCAGAAATCACACAATGACCACCGGCTTTTAAGAACTCTATTACTATTGCATACAATACTATTTTGCAATTAAAATAATCACCAAATTAAAAATTTTAAAAACTGACTTCAACCGGTTTCTCCAAGATTCCCGATTTGTTTCCATCATTGGTTTCCTCAAATCCTACTTTCTGAATGCAAATTCTTGTAAATGAATGAAAATTACCAAAAGCGCCATACATGTACCTATAACAATTGAAGAGATCCCTCGATTTCTCCAAGATCCCATCATCAGACCGCAACTTGGTGCCAACGGGACCATCTCGGGGTAATACACGTTCGATCACAAAAATAAATTTTAAAATCGGTTCACTATTCTCGGAGATATCGGGTAACATACATACAACTACTCCTCCTTTTTTGAAGTCGGTTAAAATAAACATAGTCGTGACATTGGTTTGTAGAGAACGTTAAAAATACACCAAAAATTGAATTTAAACAAGTTTTTAGGGTTGGTTTTATACTTACGAAATCATTTGACGACAAAGTAAAATATTTATTGGTCTGATGCAAAGATGATTGGGTATCAAATCAATGAAAGAACCTGTATTTTTCCATTGTGTTTAAAATCCCTTTGTTTGTAGATTTTTCCATAAAAAATGTAGGTATTTTAGGTCAAGAGAAAGGGACAAGGCTATACGAGTCGTATAGCACTGTCCCTTGCGACCATATATAACATGGACGTCTAACGCCAGCTCAAAAATGCCCCCAAGAACAATTGTGCCAAGATGGGCAGGACATAGCACTTTTCTTAACACCGCGCATGTTTCGGCGCAACATCTTTGACAACTGTTTCTAGAATACAGCCAATCAAAACTTTGATGGACCAATCACAACTATTTCTAAATGGCGGTTAAGTTTCGATAGGTCGATATTGACATTCATTACCGTGATGCATTGAAGAGGGAGGGAGTGACACTTGTCAACTAAAATTCAGGACCGTTTTTGAAAGGCAATTTAGTATGGCGTGCGGCTTCCATGTTTTATTTGTTCGTAGACTGTCCCATTCCCTGAACCTAAACCGAATCGCATTAGTACGTCACGGTAACGCCCCCTGACCTAAACTTTTGCTCGTGAATGTACAGTTGCAACCAGAAATATCGGAGCGGCCAGGGTGCTCAGAAAGATCTGAGCAGGCCTCTATTGCTATGACGTTAGAGTGCATGTAATAAGAATGGCCCGATATATCTGATGGTGACTGTACATCAACTATTCATAACAGCGTCCTACGTTGGAGGTATTCATATGGTTAATGCTGACTTCGTGAAATTTATTTGCAACAATTTTATTTTAGTTGGGGTCATATTTACGTAGATTGATGTTAAGTATAATTTCTTCTCCCTGCCCGGAAGAGCATTGGAGATCTAATCATCATCAACATCAACATCATCAGCCTATGTTAGTCCACTGCTGGACGTAGGCTTCTTCTATTGCTCTATACTATGCGTATAGACGCATTAGGAGGTAAATGCCCATAATCGCCACGCTGGGCAAGCGGATTGGCGATCGCAGTAATGTGTCCACTATGATGACGCTGCTGCCCATCATCAATTTTGTACAATGGTCAGTGACACTTAAATCCCTTAGTCGACTCTTACCACACCCGCAGGAGGAGTTAGGGTGGAGACAATAGTATTCTTACTGCCGTCACCAATATTTAAAATGAATGATTACTGTATGTAGGTCAATTAGAATGGGATAATCTAAGGTTAGCAATTGATGTAGGTACAAATATAGTACTAGGTTCAATAGCAGATTAAAATGAATGAAAATCACGAACTTACAAGTTTGCTGGCGGCATTTTTTCGCTGTATCGCAATATGCGTTGTGGGAGGAAGTCGCCAGCTCTTCGGTCTTTGATTACGCCGCCAACATCCTCGGTAAAATGCCATAAGGGCTAACCTTATAGTATACCTATAGGTTAGGTTAAGTAAATCAGTTAGATTTAATATAAATTGTAGTTTAGATTAATGTACGTACGGTCTATTTTTACTTAATAAATAATATGTTTTAATAATTTTATAATATTGTTAAGAAATTTGACATACGAGTTGTCATTAAAAATATGTATTATTGACACTGCTGGTAACGGGATTGCACTTATCTTTTGGTCACCTTGTTGATTTGTTATGTCAACGAACTATTAGTGTCCTATAGTAGCAACGAGAGGTAAACAAAAATAAAAATCCGGTCAAGAGCGTGTCGGGCCATGCTCAGTGTAGGGTTCCGTAGCTATTCAAAAATGGCTGGGCCGATTATGTTCGAAATAGTTTTATTTTAAAGTACTCTATAATCCCACTGTTAATGATTTTTTTCATGTTTTTTGGACCAACTGATCAAAAGTTAGAGGGGGGGGGGACAATTTTTTTTCTTCTGGAGCGATTACCTCCGAAAATATTGACTAGTGAAAAAAACTTTCTTTTAAGACCCTTATTTTTTTAAGAGACCTATTTAATGATACCCCACACTATAGGATTACATGAAATAAATAAAATCATCCCCACTTTACCAGTTGGGGAGGTAGGTACCCGAAAAAAAATGATTTTCTAGTTTTTATTGTACGACTTTGTTGGCATGATTAATGTGTATACCTGTACCAAATTGCAGATTTCTAGTATTAACGGCCACTGAGCTATGCTGCGGACAGACGGACATGGCGAAACTATAAGGGTTTCTTGCCATTTTGGCTACGGAACCCTAAAAATGCTAAGTAATCTTATCTGCTTATAAAAAAAATCCGCACGGAGAAAAGTTTGCAAGAGGATTATTATTTTACTGATTTTTACATACCTACCTATAATTATCCTATTGTATAACCACTTGTAATGTCATGACCGATCTTAATGCTTTTTTAAATATCACAGCCTTTTGTCGGATAACAAGCGTCATTTGCGGTTCTAACAGTCGGTAAAGAGATGACGTTTTATTGGTTGATTTTTATATTTTGTGGATTTTTTTTATTTGCCTCTGCAGCTAAGGCGGGCTCTAAACCAAAGGAGACATCGGTAGGTAGGCGAATTTACTTATATCTTGTCATTGCTTTTGAAGAAGTATAAAGTATGATTTAAAATTAATTAACCAAAGTTAGGCATCTATAAATTTTTAATAAGGTAGAAAATTCGTAAACATTCAACGTCAGTTTGTGATCTCGAAAAAAATCGTGTGTAATTCGGTTATTAATCGGTTCCTAAATGTAAATCTGCTTCAATAATGTTGTTAAAACAAATAAAATTTAATTAGACGTAACTAGAGACCGAAGAGCGACTTCCTCGCACAACGCATCAGTATTATGTATTTAAATTGTAAATAAATGTTTTGGTATAAATTGTACCTACAGTTTTGAAAATTAAAGACCATTGTCAGAACCCGATACATGTTTTTGAAAACTTCTCTAATTTTCAGTGACCAGTACTTTTTCAACTAACAGTTGATTTCAATATCTAGGATAAACAATCACGTTTAAATTTCACCTTTGTTGGTACTCTTTTTGAGATTTATAAATTATTAATAAAATGAATTAATGATAAAAAATGTTTCAGGGGTCTTACATCACAGTACTTAATCGTATAGTGCCATGCGAACACCCGGAGGTACCATACATGAAGGATCCGCAAGGTGTGCTCACCATTGGCGTCAAAAATAACATCGTCAAAGGAAACTTCACGATATTTGGGAAAAACAAAAATCTTCAGGCATGTGTAGCTTTATAAGTATGACTTAGGGTGCGGTTCCATTTACGCGGAGCTGTGCAAAATTGACCAATTCATCATATCAGCCGAAAGACGTCCACTCCTGAACATAGGCCTCCCCCAAAGAGTGACCGGTCCTGCGCCACCCGCATCCAGCGGACTCCTGCGACCTTCACCAGGTCATCGGTCCATCTTGTGGGGGGCCTACCCACGCTACGCCTTCCGGTACGTGGCCGCCACTCAAGAACCTTCCCGCCCTAACTGCCACTTTAGTTTAGCGATTCGGAGAGCTATTTCGGTTACTTTGGTTCTGCTGCGGACACATTCGGACATTCTTCAAATTCAAAGTTCGAAACACTGTGATGCGGTCTCATTGGCCGAGCTCCCACAGCTCCGCTCCGCTCCGCGTCAGTGGAGCAACCTTAAAACGGGATATTTGTCATGAAGAATTGAGCAACCGATATTTCGGCACTGTTGCTAATGCCATCTTCACGGAGGTACTGACGTCAGTTACTCCCGGTTAGCAACGTACAGTCAAGGGCATTAATTATATATGCACTTTTCCATACTGATCCCTTACAAATGTGTCTATATATTAATGGACTCGACTGTACAAGTTGCAGAACATTCTCAAAATTGCGGGAATATACTCGGAAATTTCCGAAAATTTCCATGAGCATTTAAGAGTAAGTTCTCATTGAGAATGTTCCTATGAGAACTTATAAAAAGTGCTATGAAGAATGTATTTCACAATTTAGTAAACAAGGCATAACATATTCCTTAAAAGATATGTATATGCAACGGTTTTGGCATGATTACATTGCTTGTAAGATTTAAATTGCCGAGAACATTCTCTATAGAAGTTTCGCAAATTATTAAACTTCTCCTCGGTACATTGCTACTCCCAGTTTAAGTGATACCGTAAAACCCTCCAACCATCCAACTATGGTCCACGATTTTAAACATAAGTCCAAATCTTCTTTTTGGCTTTGTCCAAGTTTTTAATATTATGAATGAGGAGTTTTTGCCTATGAATAGCACGATTATTATAACAATTTGCACATAATGGAAGATTTTTGATTAAGTTTTGGACCATCGTTAGGAGCGTTGGGACTATATTTAGGTGGTTTTATGATACTAATAATGTTAATGACCATGTTAGCTTACAAAAGTGATGCTTTGTCACATTTCCTTAGTGGAACCTGTCTTAGCAAAATGTTTGTTTAGTATACTTCTTTAGTAGGTTCTTGACTGAGGGATGTGTATTGGCTAAAAATAGCAGTGTTTTACCCTACAATAAAACACTTATTAAGCGAAACATCTTATTCGAAACCTACATTAATATTTGAGAGAGGCAATCTTGTTTACTATGACGTGACGGTTGCTGATTTGACTATACTCTACTCTTTTTACCCCCTCTATCAGTTTCCCGTTTGTGCCACCAGGGTAGGGATGTCCGCTCCCTCGTCATTGGTTCTCAAATTTAATGTTTTATTTACACATTTTGCAATGTTCCACCAAAACAGTGATATAATAGATAGATAGATACACCACCGTCACTAAAACTTACACAAAGGTGAAGTGAAGTGAAAGTGCTAAGATTTGTAGTGAGTTAGTGAAAAGTAACTGTGAGAGTGGAACATTGCATTTTAACCGCCAGGCAGGATTATAAAGTGTAGGTTTCGAATACGATGTTTCGCTTAATAAGTGTTTTATTGTAGGGTAAAACACTGCTATTAAGCTTCTGCACCGTTATTCGAAACCTACATTAATATTTGAGACCTGTCTGTTATCGCCTGGTGGCAAGACACCAATGTGAATCATGTGAAAACAATTAGGTAACTGGTAAAGTTACAGTCACATTCGTGTGTGATAAGAATAAAAATGTTCTTTTATATTATGATATATGGATTAAAACACATAATATACAATAATACTGTTTATTGAAAAACAACTTTAGCATACAATAATACTGAAAAACAAGCTTATTTCAACTTAATCCAGGCTTGTATTAAGCCTGAATACATTGTTACATATGTAATTATGTATCTACAACAGACCAAACTCAATTGTAATAATTAACTGGTGGTAAGTCAAAAATGACCCAATGTAACATTGGATTTTTCAATTATGTTGTATTGTAATTTATTATAAGTAAATCAATTAAAAATGTATCTATTTTTTATTGATTAGGTACCCTTTGCTCCTAATCTATAAGATCTTCTTACAATTATTTTTCAAATTGAATAATCGACGGGAGTAAAACATTCAGTTACAGCTAAGACGGGTGCTGATTGTCGAATTTCTCTACAGCAAACGTTAGAAAAAGTGTTTTGTGGGCGTCAGTTATCGCGAGCTAAGATTTCATCCAACGGAAGGATTTGTACCAAATTTTTCGAAGCTACTGCAGGATGCACTAGCTACCCGGACTAGCTTGGATGCCCGCGTCATTGTCAGACTTACAAATGTCACCATACCAAATAATATAGGGTCCAAGTCCATATATTTTAAGTTTTGAGTTAAATGCAAACAAACAACCGTTTTTAATTCAATAAATTAATAGGGTTTCCTGATTTTGAGTTAAATTCTAGCCTGACTGTATTTAATTCATAATTCATTTATTGTATATAATCATGTGTTACACAAGGTCTTATTGTATAATAATAGTTCACATGAACCCTGTTTGGGTATTGGTAATTTTACACATTTAACTAAAACTATACATAACTAAAATTAGATTCTTGCAACGTGCTCTTTTAATGTACTTAACAGAACGTAGTAAATTAAGTATTAACATTTACAATAACGTTAATAATTTACAGGCACAATCAGTTTTTGACCCAGAAATTGGCCAAAATATTATTGATGTATAAGATACAATACAATCGTTTTTATTAACAGATAGTAAATTAAGGTCATATATCCTATGACCTGAACAAACAACAATAAGATAGAGGCAGGTTTTGAACATTCCTAAAAGCTATTTTCATTGATGAGTACAACCTTTTTTAAGCAATTCTAATAAGATACCGGTATCCCGTATAGGTACGTCTTTACGTTGTTTACTTTTGAAGTTTCATTGGAAATAGCCTTTCATGAATATTTTACAAGCGTATGTGACGCTAGGTTGACCTGCAAATTAGGGTCTGTTAAGGTAGCAATCGCAGATTTGTACACTTAAATGGTCGAATAGGACAAGCTTACTTTTTGATGCAAGTCAATTATTTATCTAGCAAAATCTGCTGCTGAGGGTGTATTCACATTAACGACCACGAGCGACCACACGACCATAAGCACCACTTATACTAAGGGTGTTTATAAGTTTTTAACGATGATTTTCGCCAGCTGGAAGTAATAAATTATTTTGTTGTTGGGACCAATTTTCTATGCTTTCTGTCCATCCCCACATTTTCCTGCTTCTAGCATCAACTCCTGAGCCTGGGACGGGGGATGACCTGAGACTGTGTCTATCAGGGCCTGATCTAGAGTAAGTACAAGTATTGTGAATGGTGGGGCAAGGGCTTGATTTTTGAGATCAGCTCTCCAAAAAACTATCGGCCACAGGGGGGCTACGATCAGGTAAATTCCTAGAGCTGTATTCATACTCGAGGTATTAAGAATGGTGGTGGGAATATCCAGGCTAGCTGGTAACGCCACGTTCGACTGAATGCATTGTGAAACTGGGCTTGACGATCTGCCGAGTTCAGTGATACATAATTAGGCACTTCATACGCCCTTGCCGACACGAGGTGTACTTCCGGCGTGTCCCATTTCGAGAATATTTTCACTGTTATTATGGGTAGGAGAAGGAGATTTCACTCTGAAACGACAGGCAGGCGAGACAGGCGGTCTGCTTCGCAATCGAACTTACCGGGGAGATAGTGAATTAGTAAATTAATGTTGTATTGGTCTACTAGGTGAAACAACTTGTAACATAGATTCATTAGGGAGGATGACAGAGTTCCCCCTTCGTTCCTCAGGAAGGCAACTACAGGCTTGTCGTCGCTTTGTATTATCATGGAAGAGTTTGTTAGGTAATGGCAACAACATTTTAGGGCATTTAGGATCGCGAGCATTTCTCTTTGATTTGAATGGAGACTTGACTCTTCTTGTCCTATCTTCTTATTGCCCCCATCATTTTATATTTTCATTGTTTATCCACAATGATAGTTCGGGCAGCGCTTCCATTAGTATATATAGGGAACCGACAGTATATGGACTGGTGAAGGGGACTCGCACCAAATGCTAACAGGGCTCTGTGATTGAAACGGCCACGGAGTACTGGAAAGCGGACAAAGTTTAAGGAGCCCACAATGC
>JALPQI010020936.1:0-14970 GCA_025490895.1 Thaumatotibia leucotreta
TAACTTACTTACCAAACATAACCTAGGCTACAGTACTTTTAGCATACCAAATTTGTTAAAACTTGTAAATTTACGAGGCGCTTGAAAATTGAGATGTAACATACCACATATAATGACAGAAAAGTAACAACCGCCCTATTTAATCCTGCTACTCCTCCATACCTGAAGGAACGTTTTGCTTACCTCACCTCCACCAGGCTTTCGAGTAAATTTCTTCTTGTTCCCCCTCCTTCGTCTTCTAAATTTTATAATGATTCTTTTACTTTCCGTGCAGTTCGGCTATGGAATGCCTTGCCGTTAGATGTTAGATGTGCAAGAACTCTGCAAAGCTTTAAAATTTTATTAAAAAGTCATTATCTTTCGTTACCTTAGTTTGCCTTTTTATGTACTGAATGTGTATTTTGGATAATGTTTATTTAATATATATTTTTCTAAGTATATAGTATGTATTTGTATTCTGTAATTATTTATGTTTTTCCTAAATGTATGTGTATTTGTTTATTATTTTTATTTTTAGTTTACTATCTTGCTCATGCACTGCCCATGTTGTTAATGATTTCTGTTTCTTTTATCTCCTGCTACCCCAAGGTTGTCTGGAAGAGATCGCTTATAGCGATAAGACCGCCTGTTGCTACTTTTGTATTTAATTGTTCTGTATTTTGTTTTCTTTCTTTGTGGTGCAATAAAGCATATTTATTATTATTATTATTAACCGCATTAGAATTTTGGTTGAATTCACTAATACGCGTCGTGAAAGTGTACTCAACTGGTAATGATTTCACAATCCATCAAGTCGCCATTACAAACAATCTTCATTGCACACAACACAATCGATTGAAATCGTATTAAATATTTTGACATTTAAAACTACACAAACGATTATAGCTATAAAAGATTCCATATTGCGACCCACAGCGATTATTTTCACTATAGCAGTGTTCTTGTAACACTTTAAGTGATACAAGATGACATTTTACGCGGTTATTAGAACTATAAGCGAAAATACTGCTGCTGTAGCCCTTTATTATCACTCCCGGCAACAATTATCCCTATTGTAGCACTATTGTATCACTAGTATATCACTATTGCGCATAAAATGAACCACTATAGAACTTCGAGTTCTAACGGCGGTGCCTATTTGCGCCTATAAGAGAGTTATAGCGTGCTATATCGCTAAATTTTAGGCCACACTATCGCTATCAGTGTTTAATCGAAAGAATATACAGCTTTTGTAGAACTAGTTTTATCGCTAAAATGTTAGTTGGGAAGAGCTCGTGATCCTGAGTAGAACAAGCCCAAACTTGTCTGACTTAACCCTAAACTTGGCAGAATTTTAAAAAATCGTGCGTTCTAGCCTCCTCGCCGCTGTGTAGAGCAAAAAATTCTGTGTTAAAAAAAAATACAAAAAGTGGGTCAAAGACCATGTATCTTTAAAGATACTTTGCCAAGTTAAGGGTTAAATAACAACGTAATTTCAACAACGGTTTGTGAAAACGCCCATTTATACTTCATAATGCGTCCGTACGCATAGGTTAAGGAGGCTGTTGTCCAGCAATAGACTTATATAGGCTGATGACGTATGTGTGCAATGTTATGTATGAAAGCGATGAATAAATATATGTTTGTAACATGTTTTTCTCTTTCCAGTGCGGTGCCAACATCGAAGCGGAAAAAGGAGTCCTCATTCGCGATAATAACGGAAACCCCCGTCGCGTCCCGACCCTCCAGCCCTCGGTCTTTGCCCCTAGAGACTAGGACCGGAAGAGTGTCTCCTTTCAAAGGTATTCTTTCCTTATACACAGTTAGTTGCATAACTGAGTCAATGTGCATAACTTTGCCATACTTCTTTCTTTATTTCAGAATAGGCTAGTAATTAAGTTTCTATTTTATTATTGATTGTTAACAACGCTTGTAAACATACTAAAACGTAAGGTCCTACATATAACACATGCAATAACTTTAATAAATAATAAAATAGCTAAACTTGTCAGAGAAAGAGAAAGAGAAGAGTCAACCTTAAAATCACAATAGTCACTCACACATTAACACTCTTTTGTTCCCCAGGTCGAGGCTTCAGAGAAGAGACCTCCCGCCACAACACGCCGCACACGTCGGCCGCCAACTCCCGCGTCAACTCCCGCGCAAGCTCCCCGCGCCGACGCACCAACTCCCTGTCAAAAGCCGACAAGATGGCCGCCGCGACTCTCGCGCCCCTCGTCTTAAGCCGACCACACTCCCCACGGAATTTCTTGAAAGAAAATATAGAAGAAGTCAGAGAGTTAAGTGAGTTAAACAGAGAAAAGCATGAAGCTGAAGCAGAGCAGAAAAGAATAGAGGAAGAAGCTGCGTTGCTAAAAGAAATGGGTATTTTAGACAAGAATGCCAGCGCTGAGGTTATTAGAAGCGTTGTTGGGTCTAGAACTACATCTAGGTGTAGTTCACCTAATAAGATTAATTTAAAAAGTAGATCAAACTCTCCTGTAGCTATTCTACATTATGAAAGTATAACTGACATTAAAGAGGTTAATGGAGATGGAGTTACAAAACCAGTGACACATGTGTCAAGAATCAGGGCGGTGTCACGATCCCAACCGCAGTCTAACAATGGATCACCGCAACATTCCAAAATCCCTAAAAGACAAAGCTCTGTGTCCCCTAAAAGAACGGTCACCGTACGTGACGTTTCAAACTCACGGAAACCCGTTGAAAGTAATCTGAATAGAAGTCAAAGATTTATGTCAAATAGTACAAGTAGTATACATGAAACGATAAGAATCGGAGGAGGAGCACATGATAAAAGGAATATAAGTAAAAGCACTCAGCATTTAAACATTACTCCTGCTGTCAAAGGAAAACCACCGATTTCCCCCGGAAGGGGTGGACCACCGCCCTCTAACAGACTTATTAACGCTAAGCGACTGTCACCCATCGTTGGAACCCCAAACAAAAGCCCCATCGAAGATCTGAAGCCAAGTTCTGCCAAAACGCCAAAACCTTCCCCTCTAGCTAAGAAGCCAATCAAAACTGCCGGCAACACCCCTGCTACATCTAGATTAAATTCTAGACAGCCTAGCAGAACTGTAAGCAGAGATCCTAGCCCGGAAAAAAGACGGCCAGCCACAAGAGTATCCATTTCTTCTAGACCTCCATCTAAACCTGCAAACAAGCCTGCCCAGACGAAACCTGTAAACAGGGCGTCAAGCACTCGATTGACTCAAAAACCTACTGTCCCCAAACCAGAGGTAAAAAAGCCAATCAACAGGACTAACAGTATGAAAAGTTTAGTGAGGACACCAAGTACAAAAACACTGAATGAAAAACCACCTTTAATGAAAAGGGAAAGTAAAAGAGATATCAAACCGAAAGCTCAATCGACACCAAAATTAAATGAAATCGGTATAAAGAAAGATTCAACAAGAGAAGAAACGGTCAAAAGTGCAAAAAAAGAACCCGCGAAAATTGAAAAGGCAAAATCGGCTGCTAAAGATAAATTTAAAGAGAAAGCTCGAGAAGTCAAGGTAGAAGCGGCAGTTGTTAATAACTCGATGGAAAAAGACGACGTAAAGTGTCAAGATAATGAAACGCAATATGACAAGATTGTCAATGAAAATGGCGAAATCGTGCTATTGACGAAAAAGAGCGTTATTTCAATGACAACAGCTGCTATAACCGCTCAACCCTTAGATGTCGTTACTAAAGTTACAAATCAATTACCTGCTGCATTTGAAAAGGCGAGAGAAAAGGGTATTTTTGAAAGGCTCAGTTCAAAAGATTCTTTAGCTCCTAAAGATGAGGAGAAAGAAAGGGAGAAAGAAAAAGATATCGCCGAAGAAAAAGGAACCACTGAAGATAAACCCGAAGAAAAAAAGACAGCCAAGCCTGCTAAGCCTGATAAAAGTTCAAATTTTCTGGATGATAATATAAAATTTAAGCCTTTACTACCACCTTATAGCAATCCACAAGTGGAGCGAGTGAGACAAAAAATAGACGATATTCTTAAGACGCCGGAAGTTTCTACTGAGAATATCTTAACAACAGCAGCCATTGCCGAAAAAGAAGCTAAAAACAAGGCAAAAACTGCCATAGAAAAAACTAAAGAGGAAATAAAAGAAGCCAAAGCTGACGTTTCTGCTAAAATATCTAACGCTAAAAACGAAATCGTCAAAGAAAGTGACAAAGCAGTTACCGAGATTCGCTCTGAAGCTACTAAAATAGTCGACAGTATAATAACACCAGTAGAAGATCCGAAAATAACTGAAAAAGTTGAAGAAGCTAAAAAGACTATAGAACCTATCGTTACAGTTGTAAACGAAAAAAAAGGTGCGAGTACTAGTGAGGTTGTCGAGAAAATGAACGAGACATTAGTGAAAGGAGAACCGGAAGTGGAAGTGCAGAGCTCTAATTTGTCTTCTCCGGGTGTAAACAAGATGGCGGTACAAAACAAAATGGCGGATGGGAACGACTCCGACAAGTCTACACATAGTAATGGAGGGTGAGTAATAAATATAAGTTACTGAATTTTTTCCTCTTTTAGTGATATGTCGAAGAAAATACTCACGCTTCGAATACACATTGAATAAGAAAACTTTCGTCACCACCCAACTCTTTCCGTAAGAGTCGAGTAAGGGATTGAAGTGTCACAAAATATTCGTTTATTGACGATTGATGATGGGCAGCAGCGTCATCATATGGACACACTACTGCGATCGCCAACCCTCTTGCCCAGCGTGGCATTATGGGTATTTAAGTACCTACTACGAACAAATAAAACATGGAAGCCGCACGCCATACTAAATTGCCGGTCCTGAATTTTACTTGACAAGTGTCACCCCCTCTTTAATGCATCACGGTAATGAATTTCAATTTCAACCTATAAAAACTTAAGCCGCCATTTAAAAATAGTTGTGATTGGTCCGTCAAAGTTTTGATTGGCTATATTCTATAATATAAATATTTGTCAAAAATGTTGCGCCGAAATATGCGTGGTGTTAAGAAAAGCGCTATGTCCTGCCCATCTTGGCACAATTGAACAATTGTGTTTGGGGGCATTTTTGAGCTGGCATTAGACGTCCATGTTATATATGGTCGCATGGTACCTACTAATACTAATGCGTCCATACGCATAAATAATAAGAGAGGTGTATGCCCAGCAGTGGCCTGAGAGATGATGATAATGTGGCGTTTAAAATTTAAAATACGGCAAATGAATATTTATCAAATGAAAAAAGTAATCATTATAAAAAGTGCACTTTGCATTGTTATTTTATACAGGGTGGTCCAAACCTTGACGTCAAAAAAATTTTTTTAGGTTCCCTACGTCATGGGCTATCAGAATATACCCCATGTATATTAGCCGATTTTTGTAATTTTCGAGTTATGAATTTTTGAAAAAAAATTTTTTTGACAAATTCTGGATTGAAGAAATTTATTGATAAAGAAAAACTATTGGGTTTTTTTAATATTTTCTTTTTGTGAAAGTATTACTAGAAATAAAGAATTTACTGACAAAAAAATTAGCGTCCTCACTTTGATACAAGTAGGATAAAAAATAACAAATTCAAAATTTTACGTTAAAAATGCATCAAAATAGAATTAATGTACGTAAATAAAAAAATAAAACATATCCCAAGGATTTTTGGTAATGTAAAGACTGCCCTAGACCTTAAACCTTCGTAAAAGCAAAAAAAAAGTGATACTTAATAATGAGGATTTTTCGGTCAAATAAACTTAAAAAAGCTTAAAATTTTAAAGTAGTAAAAAATGACTTGAATAACTACACAAATTGAGTTTTCGTGGTACTTTCTGTCTTTGTTTATTGATAAGAACAACAAAACATACAAAATTTCACTTTATTTTTAAATTAAAAATTTAGAAGTTTTTTTTTAAGTTTATTTGACCGACTACTCCGAAAAATCCTCATTATTAAGTATTACTTTTTTTTGCTTTTACGAAGGTTTAAGGTCTAGGGCAGTCTTTACATTACCAAAAATCCTTGGAACGTTCAAACGTTCAACGCCAAGAAATACTTACTTAAAGCCAGAATATCAGGCCAAGTCAGGAAAAAGCTCATAAAAGTGTACATCTGGAGCATAGCTCTATACGGTTGTGAAACCTGGACCATGACTCAGCGAGACAGAGACCGTATAGAGGCGTTTGAGATGTGGTGTTGGCGGCGTATGGAGAGGATA
Source organism: Thaumatotibia leucotreta (assembly GCA_025490895.1). Taxonomy (NCBI): domain Eukaryota; kingdom Metazoa; phylum Arthropoda; class Insecta; order Lepidoptera; family Tortricidae; genus Thaumatotibia; species Thaumatotibia leucotreta. Next base: position 6,189 of record JALPQI010020936.1, read on the forward strand.
AGCTGGACTCAGAAGGTGACTAACGAGGACGTTCTCAACCGGATAAAGGAGAGGAGGTGCCTGTTGACAATCATCGCCAACAGAAGAGGGAAGATGTTAGGACACCTTATACGACACGACGAATTAATTAAGACCATCATAGAAGGAAAAGTAGAGGGGAAGAGGAACAGAGGAAGGCCGAGAAGGTCGTACATGGACCAAGTGAAAGAAAAAGTAGACGTCGTGTCGTATCAGGGTCTTAAGGAAAAGGCACTGGAAAGGACCACTTGGAAATTGCTCCACAGACAAGAGCCCTGCTCTTAAGTTGATGATGATGAATGCTATTTTGATGCATTTTTAGCGTAAAATTTTGAATTTGTTATTTTTTATCCTACTTGTATCAAAGTGAGGACGCTAATTTTTTTGTCAGTAAATGCTTTATTTGTAGTAATACTTTTACAAAAAGAAACTAGTTAAAAACCCCAACAATTTTTTTTTATTAATAAATTTCTTCAATCCGGAATTTCTCAAAAATAAATTTTCAAAAATTCATAACTCGAAAACTACAAAAAATCGGCTAACATACATGGGGTATATTCTGATAGCTCATGACTTGAGGAATCTAAAAAAAAATTTTTGACGTTAAGGTTTGGACCACCCTGTATATCATTGCGTATAATGGTATAAATCCTGCAACTACATGTAAAATGGACTTTTAACACCAGCTCAAAAATGCCCCCAAAACCATTGTGCAATGGAGCCGGATATAGCGTTTTTCTTAGCACCGCGCATATGTCGGCGTAATATCTTTGACCAAAAATGCAAATGGAATATAGCCAGTCAAAACTTTGATGGACTAATCAGAATAGCGGGTTGTGTTTTTTCTCAAACATGCAATGAAATATTGTCTTTACGTTCCTTAAAATAGACTCGGAAGTATCGCTTTTGGGGCACAGTAACGGAACGGGATAGAAATGGAATTTCATAACACTTTTCAAGCCTAGGCCTGCAAAGTAACTTTTTTTTAATTTCGACAATGTTGTCCTTCTTTTTTGTATTTCTTTGTATGTTTGAGAAAAGCACTATACATGCCTCGGCGTGAAAAAGGATTCCCGGCCTCATTACCTATCCAATATATTATATACCAACTTGGCCGGAGATCCTCATTTTCCCGGCCTCTGATGTAAGGAACTATTACAGCTTAACATTCATTAGCTGATATATTGATCATGTGAACGTTTCAGGACAGTTTTTGAAAAGAAAAGTATGGCGTGCGGCTTCCATATTTAATTAAATACATTAAATTTCTTCCTCAAGACAAACGTCTATAGGGAATATTACGAAAATAAGGAAATGTCACAAATATACGTACATAACACGATTAACCGTAATTAAATCGTCCCATATTACTTATGCCAATATTTATTCCACATTATATTACGCAAAATAACTTTCCTCGAACGTTTTCTCTATGCCCATTAAGTACAGTGAAAATGCCCTGGGGAATTGCGCGGTCTATTGTCTGTAGGCTATCGTTTTCATCAAGGAAGAGACGATAAACAATAAGGTCTGTAAACGTACCATGAGTTGAAAAGTAACGATTACGTTAGCGTAAACTCAATACGTAAATCAGTATATCGCGCTCGCATTGATGCTTTGGAGCGTGCATGATGGACTGATACTGGTGACTTTAAAATGTTAAAGTTTTCTATGATTGCTCCATCACAATTAGACTTTATAAAATAATCGTAAAAATAAAATTTTGGTTTCGGTGCTCGCCGCTAACGCATACGAAAGGTTAACCCTTAAATGGGTATTGGCAACACATTTGCCGTCATTTAGAAAACAAAACCAAATCAATTTCGAAACACGTAAGGTGCCAAATTGAATGGTTTAACAGAGCTGTCAAATGGTCAAAGAGTTAATAAACCTTGTATTTAGTTCCATAGAAATGGTCAAAAACTAATTTAGTTGAATTTCCGTTACTCTATGTAATAAATATATCCACTCATTTCATTGTTCTTCTTTAAATTATGCTTTTGGAAATTGATACAGTCGCAATTATTCCTTGTGTTTATATACAATCAACGATATCCACATTTGTTTTTCTCTGAAAAAATATCGTAGTTACCTGCAAATATTATAAATATACAATACAAAACCGCAACTACGTTTAACAGCGTTTGACAACTTATGTCCAAAGCGAAGTGTAAATTTTAGCCGCAGCGAGCACTGTTTTGATACGAAAGGTATTATCAAACCGTGATTAGAATGGGATTCGAAAGTACTGTTGACACAACAGTATATAAGTCAATCTAGGATATACTCATAGTTATATTCATATATTTATGCTTTAAGTGCAAAGACTTACAGACAATAGACAAATTAATCACTCGTCACTCTATAAACAACTCTTTTCTTGGTAAATGTTTTTTTGTCATTTTGTTGTGTCAACAGTACTCTCGAATCCCTTTCTCATTAAGGTTGATAACCTATCTATTTTCTCAAAAAAGCTGCTCCAGAGAATGTTTAAAATAATTATTTCAGTACAGAAGGTGCCTTTTTTAGGCGCTAGTGCAAGAAGTGGCTCATTTAACGTCAGGTCCAAAACTTCGGAGGGCCATCTGTACTAAAAAACGTCGTACAAGACACGTGCAAGAAAGAAATTCGTAACTCGTGTCGATTTAAAACACTCCCGTGTTTTAAAACATCGCCACTCGTTCCGAGATTCATGCTTTTCACACTAGTCTCGTAATGTACTATTTATTTATTTTAATTAGGAGATATATAGTCTTTATTTAGCTTGTCTCTGGTGAAGGCATTATACTATTAGTCTGTGGTCGCGCTCGGGTGCTGGAAAAAGATACTTAAATTGTTTATTCGCGGCGCATGCACTTGTTTGAGACAGGTACCTAGGACTCAGAACAAGCCTTAGAGATTGAAGCGTCACCAACCATTTGTAATTAGAGCATTGATAAGGCGAATACAAATATAAATTTATTTATTTACCAGAAAGCTAACTACTACATCAAAATTAATTATAATAACAACAAATTTTATGAGATAACAGGATTCAGTAAGTAGATTTTAAGAGCAACGGTACGTAGCCCTCACACTAGGCCAAGCCTGTATCGTGAGGACTGTAGGGCATTACTAGAGGAAGATTATTACATTACAAGTGAAAGACAATGTGATGGATATATAATGGGATGGACATGCAGCAGCGTCATCATAGTGGACACATTACTGCGATCGCCAATCCGCTTGCCCAGCGTGGCGATTATGGGCATTACCTCCTAATCCATACGCATAGTTAATAACTTAATACACCCAGCAGTGGGCTAAAATAGGCTGATCAATGATCATAGATAGATAGCATTGATAGATTGGATAGTTTCTTGTCAAATTTCTGCATACCAGAAAGGAAACAAAATGTATAATTTTATTAATGAATTGAAATCCTTAATGATTAATGATAATAGTAATATCAAATAATTAATATAATCTAAACATAATTTGCATGTCGGATGACGACAGGAATCCTGTCGTCATCCGACATGCAAATTATGTTTAGAAATACAAACTACCTATATTTATCATTAAAATTAATACATTTACTTTAAATTGGTAATTATTTGATATTAACAGGATACCTGCTTCCGAAACCGTGTTGTACCTACTATCTGTACTTGTATATCTGTGTGTCCTTAGCAAATAAAATATCTTTATCTTTATCTTTCATTGAGCGGCCGGTCCGATGGGACCGGCCTTGCGGGAATCGGTTTTACAAACATTATTATTTTTAATGTAAAAAAAAAGAAAAAAGTAATCGCATACTTGCATCGTAATTGAAATTAGAAAAAATTTGGTATAATTCATATATTCATAGCTATTTTACATGTGTTGTAATTTATCATCAAAATTGCGGTTTAGACCTTTGTTTGCGATTTTTTTCTACCGAGCGAAATATTTTAATTCATGTTTTGAATCGCATAACTATATAAAGGAAATCCTCGAGATTATAACCAATATTTTTGGAAACCTTATTATTATTAACTAACGCGTAATAACTGTTCAAAAACTGGGTTCGATGAATCCGCTGCACCTTAGAGGTTTAATATTAAAATACTTTCAATGAAAACATTGAATGAAGTTGAGCTACTGTTACGCGTTGTATGTGGTCGAGGGCAGTTCCGTGACCGCCTTTGCATATCGCCTTCCCGCTACACAGACAGGGTTGCCACATTAATAATAAAAATATATCATGGGAAATACATCACATCAGCCTGTCTCAGTCCACTGCTAAACGTAGGCCTCTCCTGTTAAATACCTATATGTGTATGGTCGCATTAGGAGGTGAATGCCCAAAATTTACAAGCGGGTTTGGCGATCGCAGTAGGGTGTTCACTAAGTCAAACTATTCTTTATTCAAGTAAACACACTATCAAGAGAGAAAAAAAATCGACTACTAGCCATATCCATATTCATATCATATCCATATCCATTACTATGATAATGCTGTCCATTATCAATCTTCTATAAACCAGCCAGCCAGCCTGCTTAGCCTAGCCTACGAAGCTGGAGGTTCCGCGTTCGAATCCTGGCAAGGGTATTATTTTTGTATTTATTTATCACAATTTTTTTTCTTTGGTTAGGTATGGCTGTTTATGTAGATATTTAAACTATATGTATCTATTATTTTCGCCTGGTACCCAAATCACAAGCCCTAATTGAGCTTACCATGGGAGTGGGTCGAAGATGCCCCAAGATATTTACAAATTTATTTATGTGCATGTGTATGAATACCAGGGTCGCGTTTTATAAAGTTACAATTTACAATTTCGCTGTTTGCCTCTCTAACGCACGCACCTATTGGCTAGAAAGAGAGGCAAACAGCGAAATTGTAAATTGTAACTTTATAAAACGCGACGCAGTTGGCGATACGTAGGCGCGAGGTCCAAACCGCTGTCAGATTCATTTGCACTGGATATAAAATATCGAAAATCTATGATATTTGAAAGTTTAATAATTTTGTAATGGATGACAACTAGAAAACGGTCGCCGAACTGAAGATTGAGCTCTAAAACAGGAACGCAAAGTCACTGACACTAAAGAAAATTACTAGAACTTTGCTCATTTCAGGGGAACTTACTTGGAACAGATTTTTATTTTTTTTATTTTAGAAAACAATATTCCTAAAGTAATGTAATATAATATAAAACCATGTAATAACATTGTTTCGATTTGTTAGATGAGTTTCCCAAACGCAATTTTTCCTAGCAGATAATTTTCTTTTCGCATTTTTTCCCGAAAGCGATTATCCTAGTCACTTTTTTTCTCTATAGCTTATTTTTAAGGTCGCTTTATTTCTGTTTCAGATATTTTTCTGTCTGAATTTTAACCTGTAGTTAAATTTTCCTCTGCAGCATATTTTACAGTAGCTTTGTTTCTGTTTCCGATATTTTTCTGTCTGAATTTTAACCTACAGTTCAGTTTTCCTTTGCAGCTTATTTTTACAATCGCTTTGCTTCTGTTTTTTTGTTTGATATTTTCTGCCGTAATTTTAACCTGCAGTTAATTTATACTTTTTTTTTATCCATAGCTATATTTTCCAATAGTTTTCTTTCGCTGTTCCGTTTATATTATTTTATTAATGTAAGGTACAGTCGGCTAATTTCAAAAATGTCTGATACGAAAATATCTCGGGGTATTCCAATATAATTTTTTAGGATTCCGTAGTCAACTGGGAACCTTTATAGTTTTGCCATGTCTGCCCGTCTGTCTGTATGTTGGAGGATAATCTTAGTAAACGGTAGTAATAGAAAGCTGGAATTGCTGACACCAATATGTAAGCCACTGATGCCAACAAGGTGCGCAAATAAAAAAATAGAAAAAAATTGTACAGTAAAGCCTGGCAAGATAGTATTAAACCTTGGCCACCATGCGGATTTTCATTGGTACTAATTAATTTTACTGGCAATGTATACTTTTTATCAGCATACGTCAAAATTCATAATATGTCAGCTTTATAAACAGAATTAAATATTTTAAAAATACTAAGTATCTATTTTGCCGAAAAAAATACTAAAAGAAGCTTTAAAAAGAAAACTGAATGCGGTAAATTACTCATAACCAAAAAAGGATGAGGGATTTCACAGCAATCCGGGTAACAATGTTTTCCGAACAGTGTTTGGCAGCCGTGACACTTCAAAGAGGTCTACCATGAACCACGAACGAAGTTCTGCGTCTCTATAGGCTTACGGACGTAATAACCAGTGCGACAGAGAGGTAAAATTTCGTTCGTGGTTCTGAGTAGACCTCATTATTGCCATATGAAAGCGGTATATAGCCACATGAATTCAGGGTTTAATACTAACTTGCTAGGCTACGGAACCCTAACAAAGTGTTTTTAAACAAATTTGAGCATGTAAAAAATTGGTTTAGGGAAATATTGCAAGCAGAAAATATACTACAGGGTAATAAAACGAATCTAAAAAAACGCTTTTGTAAACAAATTCGTGCGTGAAAAGAATTAGTGTAGGAAAATATACTACAGAGTAATAAAACGAATGTGAAAAATGCGTTTTTGAATAAATGCGATCATAAAAGTGGCTACCATGAAATAGTAAGACAGGGAAATTAAAAAAGTGGGAAAATTTGCGACTATGAACAACGGCGAAAAGAAAATTATCTGCAAGGAATAACTACGTTTGGGAAACTCATCTAACAAATCTGTAAACCACATTATAAGTGCAATAAAGATTGAGTATTGAGTATAAATAAACCACAAAATACATACTCGTGGAAAATTAAATTCACATATTCTATTTTGTCAGTTCGTTGGACCTTACGCCACAGTTCTGCCATCTCAACGCCCCACAATAGCAGAAAAAGTACCAAAAACCCTCGAAGTTTCAAACATTGAAATAGAGTTGTGGTACTGCTATACAACGTAGAGGCAAGTCCGTGACCGCAACGCATTTACATACGCCATGCCAGGGCTGACGCATTATCCGTGGACCTTTATAGGGCTGCTATTATGTTTTTAGTTAGGGTTCCGTAGTAAACTAGATTATAGTTATAGTTTCGCCATGTCCGTCTGTGTGTCGGCAGCATAGCTCAGGGGCCGTTAGTACTAGAAATTTACAATTTGGTACAGAAATACATAAAACCTAGGTATATATTTACCTATCGTATGATGCTGTCAAAAAAAAATAAAGACTTTGTAATTTATACAGTAAAGTTCAAAAGGGTTGAGATGGATACGAGACAAGGCATACATACGCCGACAAAATGGTCGAATATAATTTTTTTTTTACGGGTACCTTCGGCTATTAGTAAAGGGGGGATGTTTTTTTTTTGTTGTAATCCTATTGTGTGGGGTATCGTTAAATAGGCCTTTCAAAAATAATAAGGGTCCTAAAATAATGTTTTTTTTTAGAGAATATCTTTTATCTACCGCTAAAAATAAAAAAATAAAGAGATATTCCAAAGTGGATTTTTGGTTGTACACTTGAGACTTACGTCCAAAAATGTTAAATACCAATTTGATTTTAGTACTTGTACTTGTCTACATACGAAGTCATGTCATTGTACGCTAATTACGCTACACAAGATCTAAAAGGAATTTATCCATCCAATTTACTTATTAGACTAAAAACGCCAGTAAGACTTCTTCTAGGTATCTGGTTCATTCCCCTATTGTGCTGGAACATTTTCAATTTCCGTTGCGTTCGGCGCGGGGCAACGCCGGAAGTCCGGACTTAGCGCATATTTGGTTATTTTATCTAACAGGGTCATAGGGACGGGGAAGGTCGAAAGATAATTACCAGTTCTCGAAAACAATGTGTATCCAGTTTCGAGCAATACGGAATATCAAACTTTTCATGATAATTATAATTTTTAGGGTAGTTCCGGTTCTGAGTTTGTATGGCAAGAACCGGGAATTGCCGGTTCCGGTACTGTATTTCTATAGAAAGCCAGAACCGTGACGCACCCTAATACTTTTACTTCCCGCCATAGTACATTTTCTTTTTCGGGATAATTATAGGTGCTGTCAATTTGGCAAGTTGCTTAAGGGCTGATTTTTCAATCCTCAGTTAAAAGTATCCGTCAGTTAAAAGTATTAGCATCCTTATCGATGGTCATCTGTCAAAAAAGGATAGAGCTAACATTTATTTGACAGTTACTGTTATCTGGGGATTGAAAAATCAGTACTAAGTCTCTTCTACAAACTATAATAAAAATTCAAGGGCATTTGAGTGTCTAGGTACTCAGTGTCATATTCTGATTGGGATAAACCTAATTTAATTACCTAGGTACTTTAAAACTCTTACTCACAACCATAAGACTAAGAGCAAACAAATCACTTTTGAAACGTCAGGCAAAACAACACGTAAATGGGTAATTGTCAGGCGGAAAAACAAAAGTTGTCCACTCGGTGACCAAAAGTTAACGGCTTGTATAAATCTTTGTTACGATTTTATTGCATAGGGCTTTACACCGGCGAACCTAGTTGTACCGTTGTTTTATCATTCAACCAATTGTTTTATCCCAAAATTTGTACAGGGATTCCTTAACTTTAGGTCCACCGAAAATACAATAACCTAAATCTGACAATGACCCAAATAATATATAATTGTGGCTAACCAGCTTGTCAGAAGAAAAAGGCGGAAAATTCAAGAAATGCAGGCGCGAAGAGTGGGCAACCCACAGGAAATTTGAAGTAACCGCATTTTTCTACTGTTGTATGATTATTGTTTTCTTAAATTATTTTTGTGATTAAGAATGTACCTATTGTACC
>JALPQI010020937.1:0-24627 GCA_025490895.1 Thaumatotibia leucotreta
CGTCGGCCCCGATCACCGAATGCGATTAATTGGACCCAACAGACCGAGTCGTCTAATACTGCTTTTTAGAATTAAAAATTGGCGCGTTTCAAATAGGTCGAACTTAAAAAAAAATGAGGTGTCTGTGTCGTATTTGATTTTTAAGGCAGTATAGCTTAGTGCTTTCGCCCACAAGCACTTAAAATATTAAAAAAAAAGTATTTGACTTTTGTTGTGTTTCAAAGACTTAGTTATGCAGTTGACTTATAATAGGGATGATGACTGTTGCTAAAATAAATTATTTAACATTATGCACGACATTAATACACGAATAAATTATTACTAAGATGTAGATTGCTGTAATTTTTGTACAGAACTTCTATTTAGTAAATTGAAAAGAACTTAAAAGAGTAGGTCATTTGGCAGTACTCATACGTGGCGTCACTTTTGAGTATTTCATATAAAATTCCATAGTGGTGATCGTTTTGACAGTTCGAAAAAAGATGCTGATTTGACTTGCCAGTCATCATGCCTATTTCTAAGAATGAAGATATTTTTTTTGTTTCATTTCATTGCATGTTTGAGAAAAGCATTATACATACCTCGGCCATGAAGTGACGGGTTGCCGTCCGAATACTATCCGGCCTCGCTTCGCTCGGCCGTCTACATATATTCGGCCGGCAACCAGTCACTTCCCGGCCTCGGTAGTAATGTACTATTTCTCAAACATGCAATGAAATGTTGTAGTTAAGTGCCAAAAAAGTGGCCGGGAAGTAGCTCGTTGCCGGCCTAGGCCGGCAAGTACCTTTTTTTTAATTTTCATTTGACATAGGGTTGTGACCTGGCATCTTGGCTTTTAGCCAATAATTATCTGTAAGTAATATTAGTATAAAAAAAAATGATTGGCAAATTTTTGCAGTTATAATTAGGTATTTAAATTATATAATTTAAATTAAATGTATAATAATTACTCAAAATAATATTTAAAAAGCAGTATTATACGGCGCGATCCGTCGGCCCCGATCACTGCATGCGATTAATTGGACCCAACCGACCGCGTCGTCTAATACCGCTTTTTTAAATAAAAAAATTGCAACTTTCAAACAGGTCAATCTTAAAAAAAAATGAGGTGTCGCTGTCGTATTTGACTTTTGTTGTGTTTCAAAGACTTAGTTATGTAGTTGACTTATAATTTCTTAGAAAGGTGATAATTTTTTTTGTTTCATTTCATTGCATGTTTGAGAAAAGCATTATACATACCTCGGCCATGAAGTGACTGGTTGCCGTCCGAATACTATCCGGCCTCGCTTCGCTCGGCCGTCTACATATATTCGGCCGGTGACCAGTCACTTCCCGGCCTCGGTAGTAATGTACTATTTTTGTCCGCAAGTATGATGGAAAACATTGTATGCATCACGGTCGGTAAGAGGCATACTAACTCGAGTCATTAAAAGCCTCTGACACTCTCGTTAGTAATACGGTACTTACGGGTCGATAGCAAGAAAAAATTGTAAACCTACATAGTTATAGCCATAAAAAAAATCGCGTCAATTGTGGTACTTTAGTAGACCTTTAGTGAATAAATCGGGTTAAAGGCAGAACCAACTATTTCCTTGAAGTTGGTTTTGACAAATGGTATTTTATGCCAATGACATAGAACACTATTTGCTAAAAGATGTTTTTCTCAAACTTGCTACGGAATGTTGATGTTACTTACGTTAAATTAAACCCGGAAATACTATGTATCCGGTGTCATATGCTAAGATGATATGTAAAGAGATTTCATGTATTTATTTCACACCTAGGACTGCAAACAAACTGTCTTTTGTTTTGAAACGTCAAATTGTGACACTAGGTCTTGACATTCAGCCACAGAAAAAAAAAATAACCTAAGAACTAATGTCTATACCACCAGGTAAAAGGATACCTCAAACAGATTTAAAAAAATTAGGCGCGAATGTTTTTTTTTAATGTTTAATGATACTGTACTATTGGTTTATTTACAAATTAAATAGTATGGTTCGGCGAAATCAGTTCGTTTTATTTCATGGCAAGTTTGAGAAAAGCACTATACAAATCTCGGCGAGAAACAGGGTTACAGGCCGCGTATCACTGTCTGGCCTCAGTTCCTTCGGCCAGATATATCTACTTGGCCTGTAACCCTTCGTTTCCCGTCCTCTATAGTAATGTACTATTACCAAAATAGTAGGTTCTGCCTTTAAACCGGCGTGATATAAATTATACGGTATGCTCTGATGTCCTGCAATCTTTTGCCACGCTCATAGAAAATTTGAATTTGTCGTCTTTTATCAATTTTAACTTTTTTAATTGGATATATTGGACTTTGCAATCGGCAAGTAAAAGTAATTAACTAACTTTCCTTCGTTGATTGTAATTAGGTACGAGTGTATAGGTAGAAGGACATTCAAATATTTAAGTATTCATGTCAGTGCCGTAACTAGGGCGGTGCCAGCGGTGCCCAGGCACAGGGCGCAGACCCTGGAGGGGCGCAGAAATGACCAGACCAGTATCTAGTTTTGTTTCATGCATGGTAGTTAGTAGGTACATTTTGTTTTATTGCGAATATGGTGTAGACGAGCCCTCTGTACTATCTATATCTATATGGCATTTTTCAAGCGATCTTGAAACAACAACACTTGTAAAGGTGGTTTTATTTATATTTGTCTGATGTGTCGTGACGTGACGCGTCAGAACGGTATCGGTTTCATACATTTAGTACTAGCTGGTGCCCGCGACTTTGTCTGCGCAGGATTAGTATTTCGAACAATATGTTTATAAATTGTAGCCTATGTGTTATTCTGATGTATAAGCTATATTATTGTAAAGTGTCATTAAAATCCATTCAGTAGTTTTTGCGTGAAAGAGTAACAAACATCCATCCATCCATCCATACAAACTTTCGCGTTTATAATATTAGTAGGATGGTAACGTTCACACTAGTGCGTAACGTGTTGTGTTGTGATGGCTTATGTATGGAACCGATACAGTTCTGACGCGTCACGTCACGACACATCAGACAAATATAAATCCACCTTGTCTTCTCTAAATGTTCTCTAAATCATCTCCGAAAATTGTTTGTACGAATATTACATCGCAACCAATTTTTCGCATAAAGTCATTTCGCCGAATGATCATGTTCCAATTGAATTTTATGAAATCGTTTCATTTCCCAACTAAATGGTTGGCATTTCTATCTTTGGGCTTGGTTTTTAATTGGAACTTTTTATAATACATATTTTCATGTGGTTTATGGTTTAGTTGGTATAATATACATTTAGTTAACTAATAACAAAACAGTCGGTTCTGGCGCTTCGCCGGCCGCTGCCACGGCACGCTCGCTTCGCTCGCTCGGCTCGCGCGCTGTAAGGTCGCAGTTTCACCTAACACTCCTCCTCGCTTCGCTCGTCGTCGTACCTAACTGGACTCTGTGAAACGTTTTTTTAAAGGTATTCTTTGTTAGGCAAGTTCAGAAACACGGTTGTGCTAAAAAGTTTCCACATATAGGTACGAAAAGGATGACGAAACGTTATTCGGCCTAGTGAAAGATTTGACAATGATGATTATGCTAAAAGCATTGTGTCATCACAATAATCCGTTTTATAATAATTCTGCCAAATGAAACGTTGTCATACAAAAATTTGCTAATAGTTGGTTGCCAAAGTGAATCATCGGCGAAATGTTGGTTGGCAAATGAAATTCGGGCAAAAAAAGTTCGGAGAAAAGGCAGAACCCCGCTCGCAATATTACATACACAAACAAAAGTACGCCACTTCTAACTTAGAAGTTCTAAGCAAATCTGTCAATCTAGCTGAGGAGATGTACAATAATAGTTCACGTTACGCTGTCATTGCTGTCAGCCACATTCATTGGTCCTCCCGTTATCTTTGATTTTATTCATTAACTACGTGCGGCGTTACTGACTCACTAGCGTACGAGAGATAGATAGAAAATTCAGTTCAGTTTTTTGACCGTAAAACACATTTTTGCTGATTTGAGTATCAAATATTCTGCAGATATAAATGCCACAGAATTTTGGGCCGAAATAGAAACTTTGAAGAGTCAAGTTGAAGCGAGTACATTATTTGATTTTGAATGTCAGTCAAGTATGGGTCTTCTCAAAGCTATAGTGGAACTGGATTTAAAGGAAATGTTTCCCAATGTAGTAGTCGCTATAAAGATATTTTTAACGATGCCAGTGACTGTAGCTTCCTGCGAGAGATCATTCAGTAAGTTCAAATTAATAAAGACGTACCTGCGCTCGACGATGGGCCAAGAAAGATTGTCTGGCCTACCGATTTTGTCGATTGAACGCGACATAGCACGGCTCCTGTCGTATGACAATGTAATCAAGGACTTCGCAATGAGAAAAGCACGGAAAGTAAATCTTTGAGTAGGTAGCTGTCCTTTTCTTGTGATTACGGTTTACCTTAGCCTTCGGTCTTTACTATCGAGTACTTTGTGGCATTTCTGTATTTGAGCAAATATTTTTGAATAAACAATTTTTATCTTAAAGAAATCTACTAAGTACCTATACCTTCGTAAACAAAAAATAGATTTATTTTTATGCACATTTTACACACTATTGTCAGAGCCTGGTTAGAGCATTTTTCAAGGGCGCAGTTTTGAAAGCTCGCACCGGGCGCATAAAAGGCTAGTTACGGCACTGATTCATGTATTGTATTTGTATATCACTTCGGACTGTGGCCGACAGAACTCTGAAGAGGATTTCGTTAATAGGTCGAAATATGTCGAGCAATCGTAACCCCGTTCGCAAAATATTTTAAAATTTTTGAACGTTAGCACGATATTCTAGTTAGTTATTATTATAACAGAGCCCAATGTCTTAAATAAAACATATCCCAAAAATGTAACCGATAAGTACCTAAAAGGTAAGCCCAATCAGAAAAAACCTTGTTTCGGTAGTAGAATACATATTGAATAGTTGACAAATAGCTTAAATTCTTAATAATTAATGATTATTAGAAGAAAATTAAATAATTAGGTAACTACTAATAAAACAACGTAAATAATACAGACATGTTAAATGTTTATAGTTAACATACATATACACTGTTAATATCAAATTACATTCAAAAACACTGTGTTAAAATTATGGAAAAAACAAATCACGACAAATGATAACAATGAACGAATAGTACAATCAGACTTAAAAGAATGAAAAGTTCTTAATAATTAATTTCAATATTATTATACCAATAATAAAACCAAAAATTAAACGTATTGTCTGCCGGTCTTAATTTTGGTACCTAAGGAATCGTAAAAGTTATTTATGCTAAATATTCTTAGACATTCCCATACAGTATAAATTAAACCAGGTAATGACCTAATGACTTTCTCACGTAAGAACTCAACGTCAAACACGAAGACACACAAGAGATTTCCATAAACACGATTTTAAATTACTAGCCCTCACTTCTCATAATGACCATCTTCATCTTGATTTTTTGTACTTAACGTGACATAGCATTTTAATAGCATAGGGCTATTCCCATAGAGGAAAAAGTAACACGAAAACATAATTTAAGTTCGCATACATTTCTCCTCTAAAAAGAGAAGAGATGAAGGCTAGCGTAGCCGCGTTTTCTTTGCAAGATTTGACGCCTCCACATAGCGAGACGAGTAAATTTAAAGATTGTCCACTTAGATAATACAGGGTGAAATCTTTTAATGATACAAAATTATATTTTCTGGATCTACTCATGATTGTGATCAACTTTTACTATGGGACTTATATCGAATTCGGTTGAGAAAATAATAACTACTACAGGCGAGTGCATTCATATGTATACACATAAGAGATCAGTACCTATGGATAATTATAATTATATACATATTAATGACAACTCGATTGTAATGTAACTAGCGACAGCTGGTTTCACAATTTGTATGGAGGTGTAGAACTGTAGATTTTGTGTTAACTTTTTCAAATATCTCATAGTAAAAGTTAGCTGTAATCATGGGTAGATCCAGAAAATATGATTTTGTATCGTGTAAAAGATTTCATCCAGTAGGTTGGTATAATATCGTCCTTAATAGAACGTGTCCGTGATACGCATTCATCACACAAGTAAGCTATTAATAGTTATTTACGTGCCGGGTGCATAATGAGAGGCATTACACACGAGTGTGGTTTTATAAAATGAGTCGCAGATGTGTTTCACAATAGCATCATACGACAGTGATAGATAATGCCTAATTTTGCACTATTTAACTTTATATATGACAAAAAATCATGTTGGCGGCTGAATACCAAGCTCTGTTTTAATTGTAAGAAATTCAATTAAAATATCTGTTTTCGATGTTCTAATTAAACTTTTTTACTATTCCACAAAAAACGTATAAAAGGTATTATATCTACCATTACATGTCAAGTTTCAGCCTTCTATTTGACAGATTATAATGCAGACATTTGATTTCACAAATATATCAACTCTCTAATCTAGAATATATGTATATACTACTACATTGTTTATACCTGCGACTCTTAGCTAGAAACCTGTTAACGTTATGCCTACTGGGAAAAATATCATTTTAAAAATAAATGAAAAAAAAAATACCCATTTTTTCACTTAAATTAACTCCACGCCAACTATTTCAGTAGTTTAGACGCGAATATACAGCAGATATTGTTAGGGTAGTTTTCCACCAGAGCTATGCTAAGCGGATGCGTTTAATATCTACTAATCACATTCTAGGCACGTAACACGTAACACATATATTTATGACGGATGTTTTACGATGCGTAGCTGTGATTGGTGGGTATCAAACACATCCACATACTTAGCAAAGCATAGCTCTGGTGGAAAGGCAGCTTTCGTAGTTATAATATAGGTAGGGATATGTTATTGTTGTTGTTGTTGTATTCTGGCCATTTTTCCGCAACTCGACATCAAACGTGCCTATTTTGCGTGGTCCCAAGCCCAACGCTGGCCTAGTATTGGTAGGGATAAGTATCATAAGTAGCAATCTGTATTTGAAAACTTGTCTCTATAGCGAAGCAAGCCGCTATAATTATTTTAGTCTTATTTCAATTAAGTTTCTCGTGCAGCCGCGCACGGCCCGGCCGCGGTGAAATGCATTCATCGACCATCTAACACGCTCGTTGCAATTTATTTTAAGGGCTCTGCCTTTTCAAATCACATTGTACTTGTACCTTTAACTATTAAGCAAACCTTAACCCTTTTTATACTCACAGACATGTTTTATGAGTTATAAATGCATATAACAATCTTATTTAATGTCGAGTGTAGGTAATAAACATTTCATGGCGGTTAAATTGTAGATAAGATAATCTTTTTCAATCTGCTTTAAGCTTTCGTCCATGACTCAAACAGATGACCTAAGTATTAATAATAAGGTATTTGGCCAATATCAGTGTCGGTATGTAATTGTAAATTTTCCCAACAAAATATTGAAACTTTAATTACTAGAAAACATACATAGGTGATAATTGTTTTGAGGCAGGGCGACAGCGTGGTGTTTCTAATTCTTTGGCAATCCTTCAACTTGGTGTGGTAAGTGACCATGTTTGAGCACCGTAGGTTAGGACAGGCAGAATGCTTATGTCGACGAGTTTCCGCTTCAGAGTTAAAGGAAGGTCACCCTTCATTAACCCATTCATAGACCAATATCGTAATTAATTGTAATTATGAAATAAAACTATGAAAACGGATAAACTCGCGTATATTAACTAATTTTAACTTCGAAACTCTCGGTTCGAAACGTCGGAATGAAGTTAAAATTAGTTAATATACGCGAGTTTAACCGTTTTCATAGTTTTATTTCATGAGTAGGTAATCCTCGCGGTAACCGAAGAAAATAATTGTAATTAGCTAAATAAAATAATAAATGTTACCTAAATGTTTCCTCGGAAACTTTCATGTTGATACCTATTCGTTAAATTCCTTTCAGAATACATTTTCAGGTAAACTGTAGGTAATCCACATTTCAATCTATGTAGTTGCGAACCGCGAAAATGGGCATTTTCACTTCTAGGTACATCCAATTAGCTTAACTCTCACAAAAAAGTTAACTTCGATGTCAGCTTTGTAACGACAATTGAGCATTAAATATTAACAAAAATATTTTTTTATCATTTAATCCAGAAAGAATACGCGTTTATGCAATATAAAAACATAAATAAAGTGGTTTTACGTAAATATTTCATGCTTAATTGTCGTTACAAAACTGACATCGAAGTTAGCTTTTTGTGAGAGTTAAGCTAATTGGGTGTCCCTAGAAGTGAAAATGCCCAAATATGTAGGTAGTAGGTACCTACCTACCTATTCAAAATATTATTAATTATTTCCAAGAAAACTTGAAATCATCAATCCAGTAAGACCAAGTTCATAAATCCTATACCCTAACCTGTATGTATGAATGATAGCGACCTGTCTCATGGGAGACCGGTCTCCCAGTCGATCTCATAAATAAATATTTGTCAAAGATTAGACGCATTTAGAAGTCCAGTTGAACCAGTCGGACAGTAAGGATGGTTAACGACAGGCTGGACACTTCCGGGACAACCTGTGTCCTTACCTTGGCTTGTGTGAATGGGTTCTTGTAGCTGTTTAACTTGTAGTATTTTATTATTGTCTCGCAAACTTGTCAAAAAAAAATCAGTTGCGAAGCAACTGCCGCCCATAGATTTTTTTTATTCCTCGCGGTAGGTATTTTAATGGAAATTTGCTTTGACATAATATATATTATTTTAATATGAATTGCTAAAGATTTTTAACTTATATATATATCTGATCTACTTTATAAATAGGTAATTATTGTATTTACGAGCGTTTTCACTTTTAAGGTTTCACCCGATCAGAGTGAATTAGAAAAACCTTAATTTCAGTCAGACTTGTAACGACAATTTTAAGCGCAAAATTTCAATAAAAAGTTTGTTTTGGTGTTAATTTAGTAAACTATAAGCGACACTAAAATATAAAAACGCCTATAAAGTTTAAATTACCTACTAAATATATCGTGCTTAATTGTGGTTACTAACCTAACTGCAATTAAGGATTTTTAATTTCACGCTAATTTGGTATCTCTAAAAGTGAAAATGCTCTTCCTCTTACCTGACATAGTAACAGTAGCTTTTTGATTAATTTACTTTGTTTATCCCGCTCATTCCCACATTTTGGTGTACCTAAACGAGAGGAATAGGAAGTAACTTACGCAGTCGATATACTCGTAGCTAATTCAGACCGTCGTCTCATAGTAAGGACACTGCATTGGCCGTACATCATTTAAATGCCACTGTTTCGTATAAATATCACAGTACCTAGGTCATCAAATCATAATCAAATCATAAATCGTCCAGCTCGGATTCCTGCTCCTGAAATATGTTTCAGAATTCAACGTATTCTGTCCTTAAAACTTACATTAAAATATCATATCAGATCAGACATAACACTAACATTTAAATGGCTCTAACTTTCGCAGACAAAACAAAACCGCCACACTATACCTACGTTCCACAAACTGCGTTACTCGCACCTACTATTATATAAAATCAAGTAACTATTTCACATTACGTATTAATATGTGAAGGAAATAAGGTAAACACGATTTAAGTAAATGTTTAGTCCCGGTCCGCTACATACATGTAATGCCCGATGTTATGTGGTAAGGTAAGCCGCAAACTTATGCCCGTTAGGGATGAAAGCTTAAGAGTAAACCGAGTAAACACGTAGATACATAACGGGACATAAATTATGAAGCGCTGGACTGAGCTGCATATTTATGCTAACTTTAGGTTCTTCCATTTTCTGGATATTCCTCAAATACTTTGACAAATGTGTCAAGACTTAATACAATTACCAAAATTTAATACAATTTCCAAGAAATTCGATATTTTGACACTTACCAGGGCCGGATTTAAGGGGGGGGGGGCAACCGGGGCTACAGCCACGGAGCCTTCACAAAAGAGGGGCCCACAATAGAGATTTGAAAAAAAATCAAATTCCAACTAGTACATTTTTTTTTAGTTAAAGTGATCTACTCCGGGAACTAGATTTCAGCGAAATCATCAACGATTTTTTCGGCGAAAAAAGCTCGGAAGATTCCGTTCGTTAACGCTAAAATTTAATTTCAGATAATTCTCGATCCCGATTATATTTATGTTTGTTAAATAATAAAATAATCTATACTTGTTTCCACAAAAAAATATTTATTCAAAAACTTGACTGAAAAAAATTGTCTACTTTATTTGAAAAATAATTGGGGGGCAGGGGGCCTCCACTCCTTTGTTGCCCCGAAGCCTCTCAACCCACTGAGGTAAACAACTAGAGACGAACAGTCCATACTTTTGCTACGCATTTTGCGTGAAAGATATCACAAATGAGGCGGAAACAAACAAAATCAAACCAAAGCCGAAACGATGGAACTATCAAAATATATCTATCCCCTTTCCACTTAGCGTTTCAAATTAGCATCGAAAGATCATCTGTCTTTCACTACCTAATTGTTAAATAGGGACGCGGCTAATAACTGTGACGTACAGTTCAGTGTTGCCTACAAAATGAAAAAAAAATCCGCTAAATAATCAATATAACATATATTTTTGAAATTATTAATTTCAAGGTTTTTTGTTCTTAGCTAGATTTCTTTCATAATAATCATAATTAATATCTGGGGCACTGTGTGGTCCTATATAAGGTACCTATTTACTGTTGACATTTATGTTATGAGAGATACAGAAATACATTTTGAAAACAATTGAATAGGTACTTGACGATTGTGCAGGTGGTAGAACCTAGTGCATGTCCGCCCGGTATCAGCATCATCATCATCAGCCTATGATAGTCCGCTGCTGGACATAGGCCTCTCCTATTAACTATGCGTATAAACGCTCTTACGACACCCGAAGGAGGAGTTAGGGTGGTCACAAATGTATTCTTACTGCCGTCACCACACGGCGGTATCAGCATAACGCCGTTTTAATAGACATTAACCTGCCGCCAAATAGTAGTGCTCGTACTGTAGCCGTACTATGAGTTGGAAAGTAAAGGATAAGTATGTTAGGTTTGAGTCGATACGTATAGCATTCTATTGCGAGATTGGAGCGAGCGCTATGGCCTGCTTTACGTATCGAGTAAAACCTAACGTTACCGATACTTACGGCGAAATGGGTCTTTTGGCCCTCTACAAAATTATTATAATAATATATTATTTAATAATATATATTGTTTTAGCAGGCGTACTCCTTTGTACAACACATGGGTGGATTGCAATTTTTTTGTTAAGTTAGTCAAATCGTTAATTTCCGTGACAGTAACTTAATTATGAACAAGTAACTGTCACGGTAAAAAGAAAGTAGAAAAATGGAATAGTATCACTCAAACTCGAAAAGTTTGATATTCTCACCTTCTCGCTTCACCATCTAACTCTGCAATAATAAGTAAAAGTATACCTAATATAACCTACTACCTTGTACCTACATGCCAAAATCCCTACAAAATGTGGAAAATCAAATATGAATTAACTGGCAACTCTGATCCTAACGTTCATACTGAAACCTATTTTAGCAAAATTTTCATATTATTTATATGTTTTTGAATTCGAAAGTGGTAAAGTTACATGTGAAAAGTCACACCGTAGCTTTTATTTGTAGTTTTGGAGTTCGAACCGCATTTTTTACTGCGCATTTCGTCATTTTGGCGGAGCTGCTTACTTGACTTTGGCCGAACTGTTACTAACTTGACATAAGCCTGACTGTTGCCTGTGGGCAACAGTGAAGTTATTCGCGAACGATCGCCTACTACGAATCTAGAGGGTATAAATCTATGTCTCAACCTCTAAATCCGGCCCTGACACTTAAGTACTTATAATTTTTTGTAAAGTAGCCGCTGCGTCGAGCTGTTTTTTAGGTGCTTACTTACTATTTAAAAATATGGAAAATTTAGCTAAGGTGACGTTAACTTTCTGTAGGTACGTGGCTGATCACAAAACTTTATCTTTCCAATAAAAATACTAGCTAACCCTCCTTAGCTAGCATAACTAATGCGTCAATAAATTCAATAGCTTACGCCTAGTTCCTAGCAATGAATAAAAAGTCCCTACAAGGATTATAGCAGTTTTTGCTTTACGTCAGGCGGCTTGGTGTAGTTAGAAACAGTTACTGTTACCTCAAGGCATGACAGAACCGTTGCTCACTTCCTTTTCTGGGCAAGTTTTTAAGAAAAGCATCGGAAACTTGCAGCAAGCGAATAACCAAAATTTTTAAACCTTTTTAACCGTAACCAAAATGGCAAAAACGGAACCCTTATAGTTTCGCCATGTCCGTCTGTCCGTCTTTCGGGTACCTCCCAAACTGGTGAAGTGGGGATGATTTTTTTATTTCCTGTAATCCTATAGTGTGGGATATAATTGAATAGGTCTCTTAAAAAGAATAAGGGTATTAAATAAAGTTTTCTTCTCAAATCAATATTTTCGGAGATAATCGCTCCATAAGAAAAAAAATTGTCGTCGTCGTCCCTCTAACTTTTGATCCGTAGGTCCAAAAAATATGAAAAAAATCATGAATAGTGGGCATACTTTAAAATAAAACAATTTCAAACATAATAACTACGGAACCCTACAATGAGTATGGCTCGACATGCTCTTGGCCGGTTTTTTTATTTCAGTACAAATGGCACTTTTTATACGCACTAGTGTGGGAAGTGATTATTTTTTGTAATTGCTGTTGATGTCCTTAATAGCTAAATAAATAAATAAATAAATTTATAAATTATTTCTTGCAATTTTACTCAGGCATTTGACGCTGTTCCTTTCTTCAAATACTTAATGTCACAAGAGTTAGGTATTTTTTTTTGATAGGCATTATAAAAAAGGATGATTTATTTGTCACATTCAAGCCGACCCACATTCCCAGACGAAGCAATTATTTTTTAGAAAATATTTGAATTTATAGTGTTACTAATTTCTTTGAGCAAATTCCCTATCTACGATATTTTATCAAAGTACTTTCCCTTCATGTGCCGTAGATTTAGGACGCCCTATTTATGTAACAATGAAGATTAGATTATGTTTAGGTTACCTGTCAATAATACCATTTTGGCTGATTTACCACACAACACGACGAAGATATACAGTCTGTACAACACAATGCAAAATTTCGACAAGTCTTTCAACGGTTCCATGGTGTAATGGTTAGCACTCTGGACTCTGAATCCAGCGATCCGAGTTCAAATCTCGGTGGAACCTGTCTTTTTGCATTTTTATTTTTTCTTTTTTTTATGTTATATGGACGTTTATTTTTGTATTTTGACTAAAATGTTGATATTTTAACTTTACATAAAAGTGCGCTTAGCGCTCGTTTAAGGTTTGCTTCGGTAGGTGGCGCTGTCGCTGTGAGGCGCCAACAATAAGGTTTAACCATCTATCTTATGTCTTCCTAAATGTATATCTAGATGTTTTACCTAAATACGGCCTACAGTATAAGGACATCCTTTTCCCATTGGATGTTAATAAATTTAAAATTTTACTCAACCCTACCCCGCGAACTTCGTACAAGATATATTATATTGATAAGATAAAAAATGTTTTTTCGGTCATATAGCAATAGTGAAAGTTGCTCAGAGGACGGTCCCCAGTGGCTGCAATCACACTGTACCACATGGCCCAAAAATGACACTTCACACTTTACCACTACCTAAAAATACGTTGCTAGGTAACGAGTGAAGTTTACCACAACAAAATAAATTAAACATTTGTTTGTAGTGCACTTGCAACAGTAGGTTGCGATATTCTTGTGTACATTTTATTACCATCAATACCGACGTAAAAGGTCGTTAAAGTAAAATGCATCTTAATAAAATAAAAATCTTACTGATAGGACCTTCTGGTGTAAGTCTAATAATCCAAACGGCATCGGCAGTGAAAGTCTTCAAACGCAGTTCAATTGCTTCATATATCAACTTTATATTATATTTAATTATTATTATTACTTTCCAGAGTGGTAAAACATCAATAGCCAATTTCATATCAGAATCAATGAATATTGAAGAAGCAGGACCACCAAAGCCGACTCAAGGTGTTCGTATTGTTGAATTTGAATTGTCAAACATTAATGTCAATGACAAGATTTATAATAATGACATAGAATTGTGGGACTGCAGTGGAGACCACAGGTAACTCACTGAAATATTGTTAAGTTAAGGATTATTATACAGATTATAAAAATCATGCCTTTTTGTGTGTAATATCTAACATATTTTACAAACACCCTATTTTTTGTAGAAATTTTTATGTACCTATTGGAACTAAATTGGCCGATTTTATTCAGAACACCTTTCATTTCAGATTTGAATCATGCTGGCCGGCGCTTCGCGTAGGGGTACAAGGAGTCATACTAGTATGTTCGCCAAATACCGCAAATGCTGCTACCAGAGAGATGGAACTTCTGTACAACTACTTTGTATCGCAGCCTAAACTGTCCACTAAGCAATGCGTACTATTCTATAATTGCACAGACGAACACGACGACTTGGACTCGCTAAACCTGTGTGAGTTTTTACTTTGTTCCTATAGATTTGGCAGTACCTACTTAATATAGATACGACTAAAAAAACAGCTTTAATTTTAACATTTCTGGATTTAAACTAACACTTAGACGTTCCAAAAACTTTAAATAAAATGTAGTAGGTATATTTAAAAATCAATTTAAGAAATCATACCATGAGGTCTCCCTATGATTATATACCTACTTACCCCCTTATTCATAAACGTTGCTAACTTCACAAGCCGCTAAGTATTGTTTATCCCTTTTAGTCTTAAGGTCAGGTCTATAATTGATAAGACTGAAAGAGCCAAACAATACTTAGCAGCTTGCTAAGTTAACAGACGTTTATGAATAGAGGATGTTTAGATTTCAAGTGAGTGTTTGTAGGTACCTACACATTTCATAGTTGGTCCTGTAGTAAAAGTACATCTATTATAATACAGGAAGATTCATTATTTTGTCAATTAAAATGGCAGATATATGGGGTCGTGTTTTATCTCAAAACGCAGACTATTTTTTTTTTAACTCCCGTGTTTTTTATAAATGCGTGACAGTGTCACAGAAACATAACATGTTAACCGATGTGTAATAAAATTTTGATGCACTGCTTTATTAATTGATTAAAAAAAACAGTAGAATTGAGAACCTCCTCCTTTTTTTGAAGTTGGTTGAAAATAAACGTAGATCCAAAAAAGTTTTGAGATAGAGAACGACCTCACCTATTCGCCATTTTATTTTGTCAAACGATGTATCAAACACCCTCATTTATTATCTACCTAGGCACCGCAAGCAAGCAACAATTCAGTTTTACCCAATTTGTTTTTAATTAGCCAATAAATCTCAACATTTAATTACAATTAATAAAATTTCGTACAATTATTTTCGCAGCTCCCACATTTTCGAAGGTATCGCAAGTCGCAATAAACCTTAAGACTGGAGGTAATCGTCTGAAAATCGACTTTTCAAACTTTGTCGTTTCCATTTTGCAATCAATAAACAAATAGAATTAGAAATATGTGTAATTTTAATTGTAGCCCCTAGTTATACTTATCCAAATTCAACTTGTGTTGTGAAGTGGCATTGTGTTGTGAAGTGGTGATTCATACCTACCGGGACGATGTGTGAAGATGGACACATTTATTGCATACAATTGACCGCTGAGCTTCATCGCCACGGTAGCATAGTCCGCTGAAAATCATCCATTTTTTTGTCATAAACTGCTAAAACAAAATAACATCTCTGCAACACTATTTTAGGTATATACAGGGTGTTTGGTTAGCGGTGTCGGAGCTTTTAAGGGCTTAAACTACAATCAATTTTATCGATAAATTACCATGCAATTTTTTTTTGTCCCAACGATAATTAAATGGCGGCTATTTTGAAATTTCAAACAGACGAATACGGGCGCACGTGATATTTCTGGAATTATACGTTTGTTATCGGTCCTATCCCTACAAAAAAAATCTCGTTAGAAAGCTCATTAGATAAGCAAACTAATTAAGCTAATCATTTGACTCAACTATTTGAACAAGGCAAAAAAAAAATTTTTTAATTAAAAATAGTAAAAAATTCACCTTAATTTTAAAATTCATTTAATTTTGCATGAAAACTAGGTCGTTAAGGTAGGTTTTTGGTGTTGTTATTTGTTAGTACAGGTGTTAGCTAAAACACAACACCATAATTACAGTTATACCTTAAGTACTTTAGTAATTAGAAATGAATTTCAAACAGACGAATACGGTCGTCTGTTTGAAATTTTAAAATGGCCGCCATTTAATTATCGTTGGCACAAAAAAATTGTATTGTAATTTATCGATAAAATTGATTGTAGTTTAAGCCCTTAAAAGCTCCGACACCGCTAACCAAACACCCTGTATAGAAAAAAAACAACTGCCGCATTATTTACATTTATTTCACTTTAAAAGGCAGTAAATAACCGCAGAGCGTTTTTTAAGTTACGTACGATTTTTGTCTTTGTGCAACTCGAACAAGTTGCATAAAGAGTATAAAAAGAACCCATCATATTTTTTTTGATACCTACTTTATTTAATTTTGTATTGTGATTTCACCTGTTAAGACTACTTAGCCTCATAAAATAAAATAAATCGATATCGCGTGGAAAATCAGTTCACACTTAAGCTGAGCAGACTACGATATTGAGTAGGCAAGTATCAAATGGAAAATCAGTATTTTCGTTCATGTGTCGAGGTTTTCGAAACTACTAGATATGGTTACTGATTTTATTTTGTTTTCCACGATCTTTTTATGATGTCATGATTTAAAATCAGGATCAATATCAAATCAACCATAGGGTTAGGTACAATGTTTGAAATACGTCTATTTTATATAATTATAGTCGCGAAGTTATTACTGTTTATAAACTACTAACAATAGAAACTCGTGTTGTAAATTAATATTTATAGATAGAAATAAGTACATATTATAGTTCACGACTTATGTTTCACCCTGTATTGTACAGTTTGGAGATTTTGGAAATGAGTATTATGGGTATTTATTTTATTATACATATTTCGTTTTTTTTTTCCTCATGAGTATAACAAGTTTAAAACTTCTTTAGAAGACTGTCAAAGTCACAGCGCATCTGTGAAAATCACTTAGTTTAATTTTAATATGCTGTGTTTATGGTCAGTACGCCCATTCGTAGGAAAATACCGAAAACCTCGAAATATAATTACTTATAACAAAATTACCAAACCTTATTTAAAACGCTAACTCAAAATACTGTCGAATATTAAGAGTTCATTAAATAATTTCGACATCTTTGAAAACAGGAGAAAAAATCTTATAAATTATGCTACAGATATAGTTCAAAATCCATTCTCCTCGGCTTTTCACGGGAAAGACCGAATTAATCTCCCTATCTCAATAAGCTTCAGTGTAATATATACTGAAATTCATTGTGACAGCAATATGAATTCGGATGTTTCCGTGAAAAGCCGAAGAGAAAGGATTTTGCACTACATCTGTACATAACCGTACTGCGCTGTACACTTAAATAAAGCATGTAAATGCACATGCGTAAATAAAGTAACAAATATTATTAGAACTCCAAAAACCACTTTGCAAAAATAAAATTAATATGATTAATTAATAATAAATATTGAATGGGCAACTCTGTAAAATAGTACCTACCCGTTTGTTTCTATGAAAACTTAACTTATTTATACTTAATACGTTATTACGCACGAACTTACCACTCTCTGGCATGTAGTTAGATCAAACCGCAACCTGTTACTACTTCTAGCAGAAATCATTATTAAAGGTAACAAAAGGAATACTCTCTCAAATATAAACAATTTATTTTGAGTAGGCTCGTTTCTTCCCATCACTACACTTAATTTACAAAATACGGAGAAATTCTACCTATAGAGTAAAATTGTATCATATAGGTATATGTAAAAACATTAAATTATTGCTTTTTGTTTGTCAGATTTTTTGAAATGTTCCATTAACCAAACTCCAGAACAGAAATCGTTAATTAGTGACGGCGACAAGAAACAACACTGAATTACACATTAAATACAAATTTAAAATGGCTTTAACAGAATCGTAACAAATAAGCACGTTGAACCAGTCATCATTAAATATTACAGACTTTCTTTCATGGAATTATTCACTCAGAACAGAACAAAACAATTCACACCCTAATATTCTACCACTCAGTCTTAAACATTTGGCTCTTAAGCAATGAGTACTTGCTACGATAAGAAACCCTAATTAATTGATTTTAAGACATAATTACATTAATGATATTACTGTTCTAGAACTTGCTCTACTACATACAGTTATTGAAATATTTACAATTCCTACAAAATCTTTAACTTGCTATCATAAAAATACAAAAATAAACTGTACAATAAGTCTGTCATTATATTCACCGTAATCACAATTTACATTTTTGTGGAAGGGTGGGTTACTTAAATTTAAAAATAATTTAATTGCCATAGTAACTTTACTGTTAAATTACTTTTTTATACTTAATGTTTCCAACTACCCCTATCGTTGTAATTCTTACGATCTCTATGACCCCGACCCGAGCCCCCGCGATTCCACCTATCATTACCACGTCCTCTATGCCCTCCTCTATTCGGGAACCTCTGGTAATTTTGCTCCCCGTCGTAGTTGTAATCATTGCCGGGCCCAGGTCCATTGAACCCTATGTTTCCAAAGTTGTTGTTAAAATTATGGGGTATATTTGGAGCTATACCTAAAAGACCGGGCGCAGGCCCGGGGCCCCCTCGCGGGTCTGAAAAAGGTTGATTGAAATTCTGCATGTGACCAACATTCATGTTGTTCATACCCCCGCCAATATTCATAGGTGGAATATTCATTAGATTCATGCTATTCGGGTCCATGGCATTCCCTGGCATATTAGCGTTCATACCAAATGGATTCTGATTCTGATAACTTAATGGGGTCTTAAGCAGAGCTTCTTTAGGTTTGGGTAAATATGAGAACTCGCCATTTTCACCTAAAGTAATACCCAAATTAGTGAATATACTACATAACATGCTATTGCTTTGTACTATACTAAGGTCAAACGTTTTACCGCTTGATTTATCTTGTTGGAATTGTTTCACCATTTGTGTAATAGGAGCTAAATGTTGATTGACGAATATTTTTTGAGTAGAACTCAAATCTTTATACCAATTCGAATTTTGCAATATGGTTTGCATATCAAGAGTATTAGGTTTTTGTTCTAGAGAAGCACTGTCGCTAGTTTCCTTTGGTTTTCTACGAGGATCTGTTCTTGGCCCCGTAGCAACAGGTGCAGCTTTAACCGATTTTTCACTATCACTGTTAGACTCATCCAAAGATAGTCTAAATACTTTCCTTAACCGGGGATCTAACAATGCTTGCGATTTAGCGGTACTATTTCTAATATCAGTGTAATCTGGCCTTGGTATGTCTATGGGCACTAGTTTATAGGTTATATGCGGATGACTGTTGATTGAACCGTCTATTTCAGAGGCTGGAGTATAATTGGGTATTGCTTTAAATGGTAGTCCTAAGCGAAAATCAATATCTCCGCTAGTTCCCTGTCGCAAATCCGTATCTCCAAATGCAGGAAGGCTAAAATCGGTTTGTCTCAAATCAACATCCGACCTACGCCGTCCATCAGTTGGTTCACCTTCGAGACATTCGTATATAGACACCCGTGTTTTCTTGAATGGCTTGACTACATCATTTGATTTATCCGGAGACCGCCGGGATCTAGGATCCCTAGATTTAGGAGAACTAATAGCTTCAATGTTAGGTTCAACTTTATTTTCTTGCAAGTTATTTCTCATAGTGTTGAGTAATTTGGTTACATCTTCACTTATATCAATTTTAGAAAGGTCTCCAATTTTACTTAAAACAGCGGACGGTTCTATAACACGCGGCGCTGGAGCTTGTGGTGAAAGTTGTGTCTGAGGTGATGATATTGGAGACTTCTTTTTAGGTCCCTTTTCCTCATCGCTAGAATACCACTTTTCATCTATTAATAAATTGTTATCCTCGTCATCCGTTGTTGAACGGCGGTGTCTTTTTTCAGGATACTTAAATATCGGTTCAGGCTGAAGGAACCTTATATCTACATCGCACTCTTTTGAAATTGAGCCTTCTTCTTCGTAATTAGGGTTTCTTGATCTGTCATCTGCAAAAGGTAGAACTCTATGGTCTACATCCTTAGATTCATTCGCGATTACAGATTTGTCGCCGTCATAAGTTTCATTTGAAACATCTACGTTTTCTTTGTCCTTAAATTTTAAAGCATCTTTTGTGTACTGATCTATATCAATCATATCTTTATTTGGTTTGAAGTCAGTTTTAGAGTCTGGTTTGTTGCTACCTGAACTATCCTCATTTATCGACAGTGGAACAGATGGTTGAAACCGCATGTCAACATCTTTACCGGGTAAGTCTGGTACAGGTAAATTATTTAAAGGTGGAGCAACAGGTGGAACCCTTAGATCTAAATCCTTATTACTTGACACAGTTCCCAAAAATGGTGA
The DNA here is from genome assembly GCA_025490895.1 of Thaumatotibia leucotreta. NCBI lineage: Eukaryota > Metazoa > Arthropoda > Insecta > Lepidoptera > Tortricidae > Thaumatotibia > Thaumatotibia leucotreta. The sequence goes on from JALPQI010020937.1 coordinate 20,539, forward strand.
GGATTGTTGTTCTGTACTTGAATTTATGAGTCCAAGTTTTTGTATACTCATTGTGTTTAATTGGATTTCTGTTATTTGTTTAAGTGATATCCCAATACTGTTTAAGTGCATAACAGTCAATTGCCCTAATTGGTCTAAAGTTTCCACACCCATTTTAGTTAAATCTGATATTTGTCTAGGTGTTAAAACTCCTGTCAAATTTTTAATACTGAGAACATTAGCGCCAGGGTTAGAATTACTGTTAGGTGAAACATTATTAAAATTTTGGTTTGACTTATCGTTTTGCCAACGAGATTGGCGGATTTTGGGTGAAATTTTGCTTTGATTAAATTGGGACGAGTCTGGCGTATTCTGCATATTTGGTATATTAATATCAAATAATGATGGAATATTTTTTTCTTGACTGTCATTATTTTCTGAAAACTGTTGAATAAGTTTGACTTGAGTTTGCTGCATCATTTTAAGAGCACCTTCCCTGTTAAGTCTGGGGAAATCGCCCAGTATTTCTTTTGGTGCAGACTCAATATGTTTCAAAAGAATATTCTTTAAATTTTCGTTCAACGGTTTTCCGTGTGCAAATTTACATTCATCTTTATAAATACATGGAAGACCAGTATGGTAATATTTACAAGGAAAATCAGCATGCATATAGAGACATTTGTCTCTTTTGGCGCAACAATCCATTAGATAAAATTTGCATAGCTCCATTTTACGAGGAGGTAGGGCGTCATGTGAAAATATACAATCGTCTCCCTTGTGACATTTGCCTTGCATAAAGTATACACATACACCATCAGGGTCTTGCATAGGATGTGCACCTCTTCTTCTATCATTTTTATTATTCTTATTTCTATCTCTCTGTGGTGGCCGCCTTCTCTGCTGTGGATGCTGGTGATTTCTTTCTTCATGACTACTGTCAGAAGCGTAGGAATCTCTATCATCATCTCCATACGCACCCATATCAGATTCTCTATTAACAGGAGATGCTCCTCTTACGCACATCATCTCGCTTTCATCCATCTCATCTGAATATGCCTGTTTTTTACGTTTTTTATTAGGTCCGTCTGTGCCATCGTATTTTTTTCTTCGCTTGTGTTTTTTTCTGTCGTCCACATCTTCAAAATTCATATCTTCTTCATCATCATTTTTATTCATAGCCCGCCTTATAGCTTTTTCAACGTCACCCGCAAAATCTTCTTCGTTTGAAACATTGTATTTACGATTTTTCTTGTTTTTGTCTTTAAATTTTTGATCACCTTTGCGAGATTTCTTTTTTTTCTTACCTTGTTTTGGATAATAAGTGTCTTGTGACTCAAGTTTATCTTCCAACTGTTTGCTGTTGTCTAGTTGAGTTAAGTCTTCTTTTTTCTCTTCGTTTGCAGCATCATGAACATCCTCAGCGTCGCTCTCAATCTCCCCATCTTCCAAATCGTCTATGTTCGCCGCACCATCAGCCATTGTAAAGATGTCACTGAAATTGAGAACAAACAACCGTTAATAAAAAAACCCACTTTAAGTGTACCTATTTTGGGAATACTGTCAATAACACAGGATGTTCAGCGCATAAATGGCCAAATAAAAACAGAAGCTTTTAGCTTTTTCCATATTCACAAAAGATGGTAGCCAGAAAATCTGTTTAATTTTTTTTTATATTAAAAACGGTCAGAAGTATAATCTAAATAAAAAATTTAAAGGTTATGAATGATTCCATTAGGTATTCAGGTCCGACCTCTTAAATATTTAAAACCATAGCAAAAAATCCGTGGATACGACATATTTTTAGAGATGATACGAGGTAAGATAACTAAAAACCCTCGATGTGCCAAACACCCTGTATATATTAATTAGTGCTAATGTAACACATTGCAACTCGCAACAAAAAAATCAATATAACGAAACAAGGACGAAATTAATGTAACCTTTTATATCCGCCCTTTTACTCAATATAATAATTATGAATGCAATAGGTATTTAAAAGATACGGGACTTAAATATTTTATTTGTTTTCAATGGAAAACAAAACGTGGTGACAACGAATGTGATTTCAAATCTTTCACAAAGGGTTAATTTAAACTGCAGATATGCATAAATTATGTTCTATTTTTTATATAGGTTCTAGAACTAGGGAGGCTAAGGAAAATGTCACTAATGTAAGTGTTTATTAAGGGCCATTCTTCCCAAATGCCTATATTTCCGCGTCACTTATATTATCAGATTATCACAGTTATCAACATATTTTGTAGCGTCTTGAAATAGAGAATATGATTATTGAAGAAAAGATAAAATAAAAATTGTTATTTTTGTGTAAGGATATCAAATGATAAGGTTGATAAAGTGTCAATGTGTTGGTTACCTTTTGCCTCAATACAACACATAAATTTCAACTATTTTACTTTCATCACGAGCGTTGCATTTAATATGAAGGATTGATTTATAAAAGTTTTAATTAAAAACAATAATCCCGAAAGTTGACAAACATATTAACTAATAATTTGATCTTCAGAGATTCAAGCCGAATAGTAGGTCTAATAATTTTAATAATAAAAATGTATACTACTTCAAAACCAATTATTTTATCGATTGTCGTTTATTTAATACTTAGTAAAGCACAAAATAAATTATGAATTATGAACCCTATGTTAGGTATACGTCATTGACTGCTCGTTATACCTCTCGATTTTAAGCCAACTGTTCTACTTATATTATTTAGAACATGGGTACACGTGTTTTAAAGATCTCAAAAAATGTAAATTAAAATACGTGTTGATCATTTTAGTCCACTAAGTATGTACAATAAAAAAAATAGGACACACGTCATTCAGTATGGTTGCAAAACTTGGCAGCAGACAGCGGGAGCCACCATATTTGTTCGGTATAATACGACCAAATTTAAGAGGTAATGCATGACAGTAGCGCGTGGGAATATTGATTTTTTATGAAAAGGACGTCACTGAAATCGCGATAACATGATAAAAATGCGCATTATAATATAATTAACTGATTACTTATCGAAAATAACAGATTTCTGACGTTGCACAAGCATTCACTAAAGCAATGAATTTTCATTAACTCATAGTTTCCTGTTTTACATAAATTAAACATGAATGCGGAAATACATTCGAAAAACTATTTTGGACCCTTTGTTATATCTATGTACTGAGACAACTTTCCGTCGTCATAAATACTATACCTAATATTCGCCGAGACAATAAGCATTGGAAATTAATCTCCAAAATTCACAAATAAGAAGATGCGTAGTAGATAATAACATTGAATGGCAGAAGTCAGTACTGTAACTGTTCATAGCCACTACTTTCAAGTAAATTAGTAGATAGAGCTGGGTGCGGAAAGCAGTGGGCGGCCGTTCACATTTCACAATGTCTTGCTATGCGCCGCGCTCTCCCGACGGAATGAATGACGCTTGCCTTCTAGAACAGCGTATCTATGTGTTGTCCTTATTCGAGGTCACAAAGCGTATAACGCTCACTCACACTTAGCCACGAGACATTCTACTGGCGTATAGCACTCTACCTATTGTGACTCAAGATATGAAAGTAGCTACCATCATAACATGGTCGTATTATACCTACCAGTGATCCTAACAGAAAATAGCAAGGTTTCTTTGTTTTAAACCGGAGCAATGTCGAAACCAGGAAATACTAATGAGACTACATTAAACACTGATATAAAAAAATCTTAATAAGAATGAACTGATTGCAAAATTAAACTTAGAAACCGACACCTCTCAAGCATAATAAAATCCATAAATGCATTAGCATTAGGGAAATTCATGAACAAAATAGAATTGACTTGCATGCACTTTAAATTAACAAGGACTTAATCATATTATATACAAACCAACCCATATAAAGGTGTCGCAGTAATTATTTCATTACATACAGCGACCTTTATCCGCCATTTTGGCAGATGTTTATGGTAGCAATATGTATGATATTGAAAAATTTTATGCGCATTTGACAGGATTTGGACTTTTACGATTAATCACTGTAGTTACATTTAAATTAATTAGTGTGTAAAATGAATGTTTCACGTGTATTTGGCAAATCTTGGCTGCAAAAGCACTAAATA
>JALPQI010020938.1:0-23667 GCA_025490895.1 Thaumatotibia leucotreta
TTTGAGAAAAGCACTATAAATACCTCGGCGTGAAAACGGATTCCCGGCCTCATTACCTATCCGGTATATACCAACCTGGCCGGAAATAATCATCTTCCCAGCCTCTGATGTAATGTACTATTGTAAAAAACTTGTCCTTATTGTAAGTGACAAAGCTTGACTAAAAAAAGTCCAAATTATCATTGAATAATAACCCTAACCCTAACTTCTAAATACATTTCCAATAACGCCCGGACAATACCACCCCAGCCGCTACAAAGATGCCATTACTTTCCAATATTTCACAGATAACGCCAGGGGTGAATGGAAACGCAATGAAAAGCATGCTCGGAGGTAATCTCGGGAGCAAGATTAAACGTTCTAGTCTGCAGACTTTCGCGACGACATGGATTAATCTACTGTCTTCGATTTGGTACAGTCTACTGCAATGTCTGTCAAATAAGTATATTAAATTTGATTAAATCGAGACGGAATACCTCCTAATGCGTTAATAGGAGAGGGCTACGTCCAGTAGTGGACTGAGATAGGCCGCTATGCTATTCTCTTATTCACACATTCGACGCTGCGTTCGTCAACGAGCTCGACGTCGAGAAAGCCTTGTCTAAAATCCTAGCTGTTTTATTTGACATTAGGAATCGAGGTTATGATTATTAGCGAGGTTGTGGGCGAGTTCGTCGCTGTTTTTCGTTAGAGAATACAAAGTTCGTACATTAAACGTCAAACTCTCGACGCAGTGTAGTTTCAGCTCACTCCGCATTCGTCGTCGAGCACTACTGTCGTTTTAAGTACATTAGTGAAAACCATTTTTAGGCTCGACGCTGCCGCAGCGCTGACACAGCGCTGACAGCAAAGCGGTGTCCTTAGTGAATAACAATGCTGATGACGAGATGGAATAAATAAATAATTTACCCGAAATATTAATCTTTATTCAACACACGACCACGATAAAGGAACCAATTTTAGTTATAGTAAAAACAAATAAATCCCGGGTCCTCCAGCTTCGTAGGTAGGTAGCAACTAGGCTACAAAGGCTGAAAAAATGTTTATATTTAATACAATATACATAAATTGAATTAGCTATGTACAATAAATTATAGCCATTCAGGTGTCGACACAAACCCGATACGGATTCACGGCATTGTGATTGAAGTTTTGTATATTTGAAATAAGGAATAAACAAAAATATGGTAATGCACAAACCAATACAGGTTTCACTGGTTATTTGAAGCTCAAGGGAAATACTTAATATAAAATTATAATACATAATTCAATTATTCGTTGTAGTCATGTACAATAATAATAAGATGTTACATAATAAGGTACAATTTAAGTAAGTCCATGACACCCTGGAAGGGCATGCAACAGCAACTTAAAAATAAACTAAACACTAAAAATGTTATTTTTTATACAATACCAGTTAATGATTATATTTGATTACATTCAATAATTACTTTGCATAGCAACCTGAAATGATTTCATTGGTGTGTTACATTAACTGACATTTATATCGAGAAGACTAAACTCGAATTATTGTGTAAGATGGAGGTAATTCATGTATCCAGCTGCAGATAGAACATGTTAAAATGTAATAACCCGAATTCATAATAAGGACAAGTTATTTTTCTGCCCTCCGGCCAGCAAACAGCAATTTGCCGGCCGCTGCGCTAAACTAAGTTGCCGCCTGCCGGCTCCGTTGAACAGAAAAGTAATATACACACCTTGGCCGTTAAATAGGAAAGCCTCGGATCACATGTTTCTACTATTACACGTAATCCGAGGCATTTCCCACTTAAACAGCCTTGGCATGTAATTTACTATTATTAACCGATATGCATAGCGAGCTACGCTGAAAAACTCAAAGGCAGACGTTTTATCAGAAATGATATCAATCTATCTTTTTTTTTTTATACCACGTCGGTGGCAAACAAGCATACGGCCCGCCTGATGGAAAGCAGTCACCGTAGCCTATGGGCGCTTGCAACCCCAGGGGTGTCACATGCGCGTTGCCGACCCAATAAGAACTTGTACACTCCTCTTTTGAAGAACCCCATACTGTAGTCCAACGGGAAAACCTCGGCAGGGAGCTCATTCCACAGACGGACCGTCCGCGGGAGGAAGTTCCTCTGAAACCGCACGGTGCGCGACCATTTAGGTTGCAAGGTGTGAGGATGAGCGCCCAGTCGGTGGCGAGCGGTGCGATGATGAAAAGTGGACGTTGGCATCATGTCGAACAGTTCTTCAGAGCACAACCCATTGTACAGACGATAGAACACACATAAGGAGGCGAAGTCTCTCCTTAGACTTAAGGGTTCAATACCGCCTGTGAGTCTATCTATTAAAATCTTGAAAGCCTCGACTTCAAATACATTAAAATGTGTTAAAAAATATATATTTGATCTTTAGCTAAGACTCGGCTTAAATATTTAAAATCGAAGGAAAAAAGAAGCTGATCAAAATATTATTATATCCGTAACTTTGAACCGAGCAGATACATACCCAACCCATTTAGCACACCTTTCAATACTTGCTGCTGACAGAAAACAAAGAGATAACTAGGTTGAGAAACAGTTGGATACGCCATGCGAGTTTTACTTTACCACGAGTAACCGACGAGGAAAATCGGTAATTTGTTACGAATACAAAGTTAAAACACATCCTGTTCCAATACTTTTTCCAGCAACTTTTTCTTTCCATTTACACAACGCTACGGAAGATTTATTAGACGACTAGTCCAAGCAATTTATTTAAGCTCACAAACATAAATACTCTTCTGCAAAGGGACGAGCCAGCAAACTCATAAACCACGACCTTATCTTTTTGTTAAAGCAAATATATTCGTATTGGAGGAATTTATCAAAGTGGCCTCTTGTGTTGAAGAAAACACGGTTCGATTCGGCCGGAAAGGTTACCGTCAAATCAGGAGATAAAGTTAAAAGAGAGGCAAATTGTGTTAAAGAAGGTTTTACTGTGCACGTTTCTTTGTACATTTTTAATCGCACGTTGATTTTGAAGCTTTCTGCACGCACGTTAAAGTAATTAGAAAAAAAACGAAATGTTTGTTATTACCAGAGATCGGACAAATGTGCGACATTGTTCGCAATAATATGGATATGACTCCAAATTTGATTGAAAAATTAATCATATTTTCTTCGGTTACCGCGAGGATTACACATGAAATAAAACTATGGATAACCTCGCGTATATTAATTAACTAATTTTAACTTCATTCCGACGTTTCGAACACTTTACAGGGGTCGTGGTCTGCGGATGATCATCCTTTCCCATAATATACACGAGTTTATCCATTTTCATAGTTTTATTTCATGAAAAATTAATCAGTTAATCATTTTCAGAAAATTACTTATTTGATACTGGCAACTATGAAAACTCTTCTAGATAGTCACCTTAAAACTTCGAAGTCGAATTTTAAGAAATTATTCGTATAATTATTCATTTAATCAAATTTGAAGTCATGTCCATACTATCGCGAACATTGACGCACATTTGTCCGATCCCTGGTTATTACTCATTGGCTGGTAACATTTAAAATGAAGATGATTTATCGGAGAGCAATTTTGGGTTACGCTTCTGGGGCTAGCAGGATCTACTAAAGGTGCATGCAGACCAAAAGAGCATTCGCTGTTCTATCCCCCACACTACGAAGTTCAATTTAGGTTGAGAGAAAGGGACAAGGCTATGTGAGTCGTATTTCACTGTCTCTTTCCCTAAACCTAAATTGAATCGCATTAGTACGTCATTGTAACCCCCCAGAACTGAATCTCAATCAATTTGTCAGTTCTATAGAATAACTGTCAAAAACTGACAAGCCGAACCTAAACTGAATCGCATTTAAGAGATAGTGCCTGAAGGGGCTCCCAGGACAGATAAAAAAATGTTTCAGAACTGCTTTTATTTTTGAAATAAAACAATTTTAACCGATTATATCGCGAATATTAATTAAATTCTACATCCCGACGTTTCGAACCCTTTTAACCGATATCAAAAAAGGAGGTTCTCAATCCAACTGTACGGCGAAAGTACAGTCGAGGAATTTAATTTCCTACCCATTTCGTACCACACAGTGACAATCAATATGAAAGCTGCGAGGACTGTCATATTATAGCTACTATGACAAGGTACGAAATGGGTAGGAAATTAAATTCCTCGACCGTACACACAAGTTTCATAGACAGCCCGCGAACAGCACAGCTCCACAGATTTGTGAGTGAGTTAATTATGATCGTTAATTATGCTAGAGCGAACCAGCTTCATTAATCTATGTTAATGACTATCCATATACTTGAGCCGATGTGTTTTAGGCAGAGAAATTATCTCGTAGCTTGAACGGCTTGATGAATGGGAACTGTCGTGAAACAGTTGTAGATCGTATGCTAAGGAATGTGTTAGAAGTTATTATTAACCGTATATACAGGGTGGAAAGGGACCACGATCCTTCCTGCTACCAACAAAGTCTACCAACCATAACGATGAACTTTCCGTATAGTACCAACATTGAAATGCACTCGCGGTCAATGAATACGGGTTAGGTGGATTTTTTCATAGAACATACTGGAAACATGCAGATTTCAAATATCGCACACATAGATCAAAACAGTATTAGTAACTTACTTAATCTTAAAAATAAATGAACGCCTCATACAAAGTGAGTGATTAGTTAGAGTTTAATAGTATGGAATAGTTAGTCAATTTGACGCTTTTTTACGCTTTTGATGTTGGTCTCATACTGAAAGTTCATCTGGTTGGTAGATTCGTTCGGTAGCGGGAAGGATTGTTGTCCCTTTCTGCCCTGTATATATTTATTAATATTTTTTGTCTTTACACACACAAGTCATGTTTAAACATAAAGGTACCCACAGTTACTCAAAGGTGAGTTGTATTTTATTTTTATTTAGTTTCGTTTTTTCACAACCTTTTTTCATAGGGTTGTGTATCTGTATATAAGATGACATTCTAGGGTCCAGATCATGTGGTTTCTGGGAACTCGGCAGTGTTACGAGAATGGTTTAAGAGCAAAATGTCACAAAATCCAACCAACATATTTTTTTTAATTTTGACACTGTTGCTTTTCGATTTTAGCTGTGAAACTAATATGACTCACATTATCATTAAATAGATTTTTTAAAACAATGTCATTTAGAGTGGTCACGCCTTCAGAAAGAACAAAAAAAAACAGAAATTTTGACTTACGTGATTTTTACAGAAATGTTAAAGATAGAGACTCAATACTTTCTGAGAAAATACTTACTTTTAAGTTGACTAAAATGAAATAAAGATAGTTTGATAATTGATAAAGTTCAATACTTTTAGAGAAATATACTTTTTTAATATTTCGGATTTTATTTTTTTCCAGCTGAACCACATGATTTTTTTTGACAATACTTTGCACAATTATACTACTAGATGTAAGTAATTATAGAAAAAAAACTGCGTTGAATTTCAAAAGGGCATATCTTCTTCCCCTATCTTGCTACGGCCTTTTTAGAATACTCCTAATCTGAGCGATTAAATTTTGAAGTTATGTCCATACTATTGCGAACATTGACGCACATTTGTCCAATCTCTGGTTATTACTTATTGGCTGGTAACATTTAAAATGAAGATGATGTGACAGATCTTACTGCCGTGTGGTGACGGCAGTAAGAATTAATTTGTAACCACTCCAACTATTCCCGAGGGTGTCGAAAGAGTCGACTAAGGGATTAGAGTGTTACTGACCATTCGTTTATTCATCATTATCATCAGATGGGCAGCGGCATCATCGTATGTAGTGGACATACTACTTAGATTGCCAACCCGCTAGGCAATCGCCTAGGGTGGCACTTACAGGTATAAATTTACCTTCTATACGCACAGACAAGAGGAGAAGCCTATGTCCAGCGGTGGACTGAGATAGACTGAGTGGAGGCTTTGTAAGAACTGAAATGTTTGACAATAAGATAGTTCTTTTGCTAACTTTAATCCATAAAATTAATCCATAAAATTGTCAGCCACTGTCCTTAATGCCCGTCAGAATTAGTTAAGCAAGTTGGCTCGTTGTAAACTTTTTAAATTGAAACCGAATGTTCTGAAGCCGGGCTTAGCTTAGTTCCTCGTACATAATAAATAGGCGAGTCTTTGCTTAGTGCTTAACTTGAGCGACTTTACTATTTAATTACGAGATTGACTCTTGAGAGTTTGGCCTCGCTTGGAACTTTTATACATGTATAATGTGCTTAAGTGGTACGAAATTGTATGTGATTATAGATTCTACCCATATAATAAATTTAAATAAATAAATAAAAATTCTTACCACACGGAACAGTACACACAATAACAGTATAATAGCATTAAACTGTAAAAAACTTTGATTTTTTACAGTGATACATGGCCTTTCTACATATATTGGGTTCTTCTACTGAGCAATACTAAAAACAATTGTATGCCCTTTTACATATATCTTTACATCATACATTTCTCAAAATTCATTAGATTTATATAATTATTCTGACTATTAGAGACTTCACCTTTAGTTAATGTACTATATCTGTATTTATATTAAATCAAATTTATGTTTCGTTTTTAATTAATGTATGTTAGCTGTAAGATGTTATAAAACTATTATTTGAAAAAAAAAATCCCGATGAGTTTCTTGCCGGATTCTTCTCAGGCAGTGGTGTAGGGTTAGAACCGGAAGTAGTTTTTTTTTCTCTCATTCGCTATTTAGTTTAACGATTCAAAAGCGCTCGTTGCTGGGCCTAATTGAATAAAGAATATTTTGACTTTGACTTTGACAATCTGGATGAATTCTTCTAGCAAACTATGCAACTTTGTCCGTTGGATGACGTGAAACAATAAAAAAGGTGATTGATACATTTATTATAAAATAAACGTTACTGTATTCTAGAATATGATTCTAACGCACAGAAAATAGAGGTTAAGTGAGAAATAGGCTCTTTTCGGCCCCATTGTGGCCTCGTGCTAAATTAAACTGGCAGTAAGTGAAAAGGCTAAGCTATGAAAGAGTCCATTCATCGTTACTCCGTGGAGATATTAATGGTCGCGGCTTGAGATAATCTGTTTCCGATGCCCTTCGTAATGGCACGCCGGTCCTACATTCGTTGTGACAGGAAACGAGGATATTATAACAATAGTATTGCCTTTATTTGTTAGATTAGCTGTTATTTATATTATGTTAGTAATGTAATAAACATTACATAATCCGACATTTACTAAAAGTAAACTTAAGCGGCGATAATGGCGATATACAGAGTGTTATCATGACCCGGGTTTTTACGAATATAGGTAATAATCAGAGATCGGACAAATGTGCGACATTGTTCGCAATAATATGGATATGACTCCGAATTTGATTGAAAAATTAATCAGTTAGGTAATGATTTTCAGATAATTACTTATTTGATACTGGCAACTATGAAAACTCTTCTACATAGTCATCTTAAAACTTCGAAATCGAATTTTAAGAAGTTATTCGTTTAATTATTAATTTAATCAAATTTGAAGTCATGTCCATACTATTGCGAACATTGACGCACATTTGTCCGATCTCTGGTAATACTACGCATTACCAGCAACTATCATCATTTTCAAGTATTAATAGTTGATAAATATTTAAATTAAACATACAGTTAATTTCATTTCCGTCGTACGATCAGCGTGTACTGCTTGGTTGTCAAATGCTGCGATTGGCTGCGATCTGTCATTGTCAAGCGCTATTAGCAATTTATTTTGAAATAAGAACTTGTAAAATTTGATGTTTTGATCCACAGAGCACGGACCTCTTTAGTGTGTAACCTTAGAGATAGAGGCGGCCTTGGCTGTCATTTTCATAGAAATCGACCGTGTCAGGTAATTTTGACATGTTAATGTAAATAGTGTTGTGGTATGGCTCGATATTTTTATCGATAGATTAAAACCAACAGTTATTTGACTAAAAATGTTACTTGGAAAAAGCTATTCAAACATTCTCATTTTTAAAATCTCACTAAAATGATGTCGTTATGAATGATATAAAAACAGTAAAATTTATACATTTATTTAAATTTATATTTACAATAAGTAAAGTACCTACTTACATTAAGTTGTTAGCTTTAAGGTTAAAGTTAAACAACAAGTGTTAAGGGTAAGGCTAGACAGAGGTTAAACAACAGGCGGTCTTAAGACCGCTCTAAGATCTGTCTAGTTATATATGTTACCTTTGCATTGGTTTGTTTGTTCAAGGTGTGCAAACTATATCTACTTATATTACGTTATAAAACGCAAAAAGAAAATTGTAACTATAAATGGGAACTAAAATTAAACGATCAACTGTAAGGAGTTTAGATGGTTAGGTAATTTAGGTATTATATATGAGGACAGATTAACTAGATGTATAAATGTATAAAGATATTTTTAAATTCGTAAATTGTACCGTTTTACGTTTTCTTGAAAGATTATCAGATGGGTTACTTGGGACAAGAAACACCTGGAAATCACATACTTAAATTAATATGTATTAACAGATAACATCAGAAATCCTTTAAAAGGTACTTTACTTTTAAAACATAATAAAATTATTTTGCAAAGCTAACTTACCTTGTCAAACGCAGGATGGAGTTTTAAAGTTGGACAGGCATTGGATGACAATATAGATCTCGGATTTGTTTTTACAAAACAGTCATTTTGGAAGTGGTCCGAACAAATTGTGTCGTGTTTTTGCGGAAACCAGTTCAACTTTCCAGTCGCCGTTATCCAGCGTTCTCTGACACATGGTTCTATAGGAAATCTAAAACCGGCCAAGTGCGAGTCGGACTCGCGCGCAAAGGGTTCCGTACCATTATCAATTTATTATTAAAAAAATACAGTTAAATCAACCTACCTCAAAAACTATAGGAGATAATTTTATCAAACCAAAAATCGTTGATAGAGTTTATTAATGTGCATAACATATATTTTTTTCAGAATTTTATATCGCGTAGTTTAAAAAATAGAGGGGGGGGACACATTTTTCAGACTTTGAGACCTGATATCTCGAAAACGATTTGCTTAAATAAAAATGTGATGTATAAACCTTCATATCATTTTCAAAGACCTTTCTATTAATACCCCACACGCTTATGTACAACTAAAAAAAAAATTCTATCCCTCAGTTACATGTATGGAGGGCCCCCACCCTAATGGTTTTTTTTACAATTTAGTATCACGTTCCTGTAGCGGTTTATACAACACATATCCTTACCAAATTTCGTTACTGTAGCATTTATAGTTTTCGAGTAAATTGGCTGTGACAGACGGACAGACGGACAGACGGACAGACGGACATGACGAATCTATAAGGGTTCCGTTTTTGCCATTTTGGCTACGGAACCCTAAAAATGAAGTCAGAATTTCTTAAACTATATGTTTTTGTATAGTTGCTTCATTGTCTGCACTCTAGATAAGTATTATATTATTGCTAAATATAAATAAATAAATAAATGTTTGGGGGACAGTCTCATACAAATCAACCTAGCCCCGAACTAAGCAAAGCTTGTACTATGGGTGCTAGGCGAAGATATTTATATATGTACTTAAATAGAGAAATACACATAATTATACTTACTCATTGGTACATAGGAAACGTCCGTAACTTGGGAACAAATTTTGAATTTCTACTAACACCGTTTAGTTGTAAGAGTTTACATAGACTATCGATAACAAATTCAGCGTCGTGTCTCTTCACTATGTCTCACGCCCATACTAATTTTATATTGAATTTAATATAACTTTTTTTACTTACCTGTGATAGGAAACGTTTGAATTTTGTTTATTAACGTACGTAGACTGGTTCCTGCACCAGATTACAGAGCAATGTGGCATTCTTGGTATGTTTTTATAGTTTATATACCCATGACGTCCCGAGAGGTACTGACAGCACATATGCGTAAAACGCATATGCGCGGCACGGGTTTTGTCTGTCACGCCGTCTCTCTATAGGCGCCCTAAGAGTTCCAACCTCCTTGTTTTGATCATTGATCATGCTTGTATTAATGCAATTTGGCTAAAAATGCGCATCTCATTCCTCGGTTTCAATAAAAGTCTACATGATGTCTCTCATTCTACCACCATTTGAATATTTATACTATGCGTTGAACGGAGCTTTTATTCATGTTGGAAATTGGTAAAAAAAAATAGCAAAATTTTATTTTGAATTCTGTGCAATGTTCCGAATGACGACAATGTTCAGAAGTTATACCCGTACAATAATAAATGTGTAGGGTGATATGGGCGTATATTCGTACAACGCATGGATAAAAATTACCATAACGGCCATAAAGCGAGTTTTTCGCGGCCATAACACGTACGTTTACTGACTTCTATAGGGGTAGTTTGGGGTCCAACATCTATAATATTGATCGTAAAACACAACTACTGAAAAATTATCTTTCTTTATTCTCTGCGATCTTTACAACTCTGAAACTACTGGTATACCTATATATACGAGTGACCTATGTGTATAAGTCTGATTCTTGCATAGAAATAGTATATACATTACGATACAATTGCGAAAAAATAAAAATAGCAACTTCGTGGCAACATTATTACCCAATTTCCGTGGCTATCTCATACATTTTTTGGACATCTTGGTAGTTGTCAACTACGTCTAACAATAAACCCAAAAGTTCTTCTCTCATTCTCATTCGTGTGATAAGACTGCCACCGAAGTCACGCGCAAACTTGCCTTACCAGACTCTATTACTATATCTATCCGATAAGCAATTATTGCTTATCCGAAAAACATCATTGTTTTTTCGGATAAACAATAATCACCAAATTAAAAAAAACGATTTTCTATGATCCTATCATCAGTTCCTGACGTGGTGTTAACGAGATCATCTCGGTTTGTTTTGAAGCCGGTTAAAAAAAAGGATCGAAATCGGTTGGCGTGATATAGAGTTATTCGTCCATTTGTCGTGCACATGCTTAATGCAAATTTAAGATTTGTGTGCTTTTCTCATAGATACAATCTTCAGAACTGGAACAAATTAAAATGGGATCCATCGGTAAGAATCAGCATTAAAAAAAAAAGAGTCATCAAAATCGGTTTACCCAGTCGAAAGTTATGAGGTAACTAACATAAAAAAAAAATATATAAAAACATACAGTTGAATTGAAAGTCTCCTCCTTTTTTGAAGTCTGTTGAAAATAGATAAGTGGACTGGGCTCATCTAGCACGTATAAAATTATTCCCGCAATGTTATTTAACACACATTATTAAAACATCCTTCCATTTGCTGCCATTAAAAATAAGGTGACATGTAAGACTCGTAAAATTATGTCCCTCAGGTAGCATACATAAAGGTATGACCTTGACTGTACTTTATCAATTATTTTCGCTGCTGACTGTATAAAGGATTTCCCATGAGGCTAACTCAAACGCGCGAAGGTCAAACAATTCTAAAAGCTTTCACATTTCTTTAGCTACCCAGTATTGTTGGATCTCTAGTCTACTGCGGATCTTAAAAATCCTTTGTCTTTGTCATCCCAATGAAGAGGAACTTGGTGTGACAGAGAGAGTTGCGTTGAATTTTGCACGGCCTCCGGTCTACCGTAAACAACGTTCGTGTTGCGTCTCTGTCGTACTTGTAAATTCATACGTAAGTGCGACTAGGACAAAAAGGAATGATGTTTGTAGACTTTGGGTATAAGATTTTCTTGAGGCCAAGTTATACTTCGGAAGTTATTAAGGCGTGTGTGTTTTGTTTTGTTTGGGAAACAGGTGCGCTGTGGGTTGGAACTTTTTATCGCACTGTAAAAGATAAGCATAACTAATATTTTGTAGAATAAACAATAAACACCTTTTTAACTGTTAAACAAACACATGATACATCATTTTAACCTACGGGTATGTAATACCATTGGTGAATAAATTATGGTTTAAGACATTTATTATCTCATAAAGAATTTACAAAATTCACTTACATGAGATACCTACTTATTATTATAAAAACAGTGCAGTAAATATACACTTTTTATAAACAGTTACATATTTTTCTTTTAACCTGATACAGTGGGTAGTGGGTACAATTGATTTTTAAAATTAACAGCAAGGTGCAAGTTGCTTTAACCGTCCTGTTCAGCTATGCTATTCTCTTATTCACAGATTCGACGCTGCGTTCGTCAACGAGCTCGACGTCGAGACAGCCTTGTCTAAAATCCTAGCTGTTTTATTTGACATTAGGAATCGAGGCTGTGAGCGAGGTTGTGGGCGAGTTCGTCGCTGTTTTTCGTTAGAGAATACGAAGTTCGTACATTAAACGTCAAACACTCGACTCAGTGTAGTTCCAGCTCACGCCGCATTCGTCGCCGAGCACTAGTGTCGTTTAAAGTGCATTAGTGAATACCATTTTTAGGCTCGACGCTGCCGCAGCGCTGACACAGCGCTGACACAGCGCTGACAGCAAGACGGTTTCCTTAGTGTATAACACTGCAGAATTCAGATGCGTCGCAGGGGAGTTCAGTTACATAAGAACATTCACGAGGTTGCATGGATAAAGGATATTATAATGATTATTTTCCTAAACTTATTTTGGTACAATAAGGTATTTGACAAGTGAAGTTGTAATCATTTATCAGAAAATCATAATATATAGAGCCTTCATTAATTCCTCCAGTTGTTTGAGATGACTACAGGGTGATTACAGGGTGACATTTGGGTTGTGGAGTAAGAGTGAACAGGGTACTATGGACTGTCACGCTGCGCTGAGCAAATTTCACTATGGAAACAACCAAAAAATCGCGAACGAAACACCTAATTATGAAATTACTTTATACTTAACTATCAATTAAAGATGAAATAAAACTATGAAAACGGATAAACTCGCGTATATTAACTAATTTTAACTTCATTCCGACGTTTCGAACACTTTACAGGGTTCGTGGTCTGTATCATATATTCATTTATTTCATGTGTAATCCTCGCGTTAACCGAAGAAAATATTAAAGCAATTAAACCTTCAGAAAGTTTTCGCGATTTCTAGGTTCTTTTCAAAGTGAAAGTTGTTCAGCATGACCGTACCTAGTATCCTGTTTATTCTTGTTCCACGATCCCAATTTCACCCTGTATGATAATCAATAAATTTACAAATTTAAAAGCCGACTTCAATCGGTTTCTCCAAGGTCCCATCACCGACCTCAATTTGGTGCCAACGGGACCATATTACCATCTAGGGTTTATACCCGTTTGATTAAAAAAAATCATTCACATACAAAAAAAAATCTATTAAGACCCGTTTGTCTTTAAAATATGAGTGATAATCGTGAAAGTTTAAATCAATATAAAAAAATCTAATTGAGACCTCCTCTTTTTTTGAAATCAGCTAAAAAATACAACGGAAATACGAAAAGTGCCTAAAGAAAATAGAAGCATTGTACTAAATAAGCGCAAATTCCAAAACTACAGAGTATTGATTGAACACAAACCCATTCGAATAAACCTTCCCGACCACAGCTTATTATCAAACTTGAACCAATCCCACGCCACAGTAGATAACCCTTCTAATACACTGAAACTTAATCATACTGTCTTGTTACAATATTTGGAGTAAGGCACTGGTCCAACGAACGAGGAACGAGCAGAAAATAGCGATTGGCGAGTTTTTCTTCACGGGCGAGTGAATCTTCTTGGTATTGCGTTGAAAATTTCCGGGGAAAATTGGCTCGTTTGTTTCGGATTATTTCGGAAATAGTACATTGTGCATCTGAGGTAAATATGGTATTACTAACGAGAGTGTTAGAAACCCGACGCCGTAGCGCTTTTAAAAGACTCGAGTTTGTATTCTGCTTACCAACTTTGATGCATACAATGTTTTTCATCACACTTGCGAAAATAGTACATTGTGCATCAAGGGAGGTAAGTACGGAATTACTAACGAGAGTGTTAGAAGCCCGACGCCGTAGGCGGAGGGCTTTTAATGACTCGAGTTAGTATTCCGCTTACCGACCGTGATGCATACAATTTTTTTCATCACACTTGGGGACAAAAAAAATAGTTTTAAGACAAAAATATTATTCTACGACATGCCGATATTTCTATTACTCCCTAGGGAATTTCACTTTTCTATTACTCCCGCTACGCATGCAAGCAATGGCGCGCTTAGACAGCAAGTGTGATGAAAAAAAAGTTTTAAGACAAAAAATTATTAAATGACGCACTAACATTTCTATAACTCCCTAGGGAATTACACTTTTCTATTACTCCCGCGATGCATGCAAGCAATGGCGCGCATAGAAAGCAAGTGTGATGGAAAAAATAATGAATGTTTCCACTTTTTATTTTCCATTATGTACCTATGTTTTTTAAGTAAGTCTTATTTTCACTTACAAAAAGAGAATGCGATGGCATCGAGAAAACATCACTTGAAATAGAAGGAGTGACCGTGAATAGTGGCAATGATTATTTCTTTCAAAAACTGAAAACAAAAAGGAAAGTTTTATAAATTCCCGAAAAAACCGTTTGGTTTTGTCCGAAATTTTCATTCCCCGGCAGTGTTAACAGCTAGCGATCAACTATAAATGTATCTGTCACTTTTCTGAAAGGGGTTATGGGGTCTATGGTTCATTTCATGGTCGAGAAAATTGTTATTTATTTGGAGACCAAACAAAGTAAAATACACAGTATTTTCTCGTCCTAAATTTTATTGCATAAACATTCATGTTCCTCCTTAACCGTCCTCACTCCTATTATGTTGAGTGTACAAACGATAATCACCAAATTAAAAATTTTAAAACCGACTTCAACCGATTTCTACAAGATTCTCGAGTTGTTTCCATCATTAGTTTCTTCCAATCCTACTTTCTGAATACAAATTCTTGTAAATGAATGAAAATTACCAAAAGTGCCATACATGTACCTATAACATTTTTTTTTTTTTATACCACGTCGGTGGCAAACAAGCATACGGCCCGCCTGATGGAAAGCAGTCACCGTAGCCTATGGGCGCTTGCAACCCCAGGGGTGTCACATGCGCGTTGCCGACCCAATAAGAACTTGTACACTCCTCTTTTGAAGAACCCCATACTGTAGTCCAACGGGAAAACCTCGGCAGGGAGCTCATTCCACAGACGGACCGTCCGCGGGAGGAAGTTCCTCTGAAACCGCACGGTGCGCGACCATTTAGGTTGCAAGGTGTGAGGATGAGCGCCCAGTCGGTGGCGAGCGGTGCGATGATGAAAAGTGGACGTTGGCATCATGTCGAACAGTTCTTCAGAGCACAACCCATTGTACAGACGATAGAACACACATAAGGAGGCGAAGTCTCTCCTTAGACTTAAGGGTTCAATACCGCCTGTGAGTCTGGGATCGTCGACTATTCGGACAGCTCGTCTCTGAACCGAGTCAAAGGGTGCAAGCTGGTATACAGGTGCTCCTGCCCAGAGGTGACAGCAATACTCCATATGGGGTCTGACTTGCGACTTATATAACAGAAGTCTTTGCCCCGGAGTAGAGTATCCCCTCGCTTTATTGAGCACCCCGAGCTTTTTGGATGCCAGCGTAGCTTTTCCCTCTAGGTGACATCGGAATTGGACGTCGTTGGAAATGTCGACTCCGAGGATCCCAATACTCCCTGACATGGTAAGAGCTGTGTCTTGGAACTTTGGAGCCACAGTAAATGGGGTTTTTTTAGCGGTAAACGCGCAAACTTGTGTCTTTGTGGGGTTGAACCTGACTAGGTTATCCCGACCCCATAACGAGACTCTAGATAAAGTGTTCTCGATGTCAGACACAAGTTTTCCGCGACTTTCCAGTACCACAGAGCGAGGGATATTAGCACGGCCTGTGTCAAAAGTATCCCCAGTACTGTCATCCGCATAGCAATGGAGGTCGCCGATAGACAACATGTCATTGATATGCAGAAGGAACAGCGTTGGGGATAGCACAGAGCCTTGCGGGACGCCAGCGTTTATGTCCATGCTATCAGAGCAGCTACCGTCTAATACGGCACGAATGCGTCTGCCGGACAAAAAGCTAGCAATCCATCTGCATAGTCCCTCGGGCAGTCCATAAGATGGCAACTTCGACAAAAGGCCCCTATGCCAGACCCGATCGAACGCCTTCGCTATATCTAGGCTGACTGCCAAAGCCTCGCCTTGACTCTCAATGGCTGATGCCCAGCGGTGAGTGAGGTACACTAGAAGATCACCGGTAGAGCGACCGTGGCGAAAGCCATACTGGCGGTCGCTTATAAGATCGTGTTCTTCTAGGTAACCAAGGAGCTTAGTGTTAACTATACGCTCCATGACCTTAGAGAGAAGGGAGGTGATAGCGATACACCACACGGACATTTGAAGATATCCCTCGATTTCTCCAAGATCCCATCATCAGACCCCAACTTGGTGCCAACGGGACCATCTCGAGATCATCACAAAAATAAATTTTAAAATCAGTTCACGATTCTCGGAGATATCAGGCATACTCATACAATTGATTCTTGTTCAGTCGAATTTTTATGGAGTCGTTTAAAAATATAACTAATACTAACACTTTTACAAGTTTCACTATAGAGCTAATCTTAAAACTATTTCTTTTTTATCACTAAACTAGTTGATAGCTCATTACGTACCTACACCTACTCGTCTTTAGTGAGAGACCAGTGCCTTAGACCGTTTCGCCTCAAGACGGGAGAGATTAAACTAATAATATCCTTTGTCAGTGGGCAGTTTCGGCTTTTTACTCTGCTGCTGTAGTCACAGTTGTCAGTTTACCTATTTGCTGGTAATCCTGTTGATATTGTTTTTGTACCAATGGAGGGTGTTTTAAGTGGGTAAATTGATTGTGAATATGGCTTTTTGCAGCAGGCTAAAACATTTTGAGATTTGTTATGTTTTTAAGTTTTTGCAGGTATTACTTAGCTTCTATATTTCTTGTCGACGTTTGATGCACCTGTCAAATGCCAGGGGCAAAAAATTAAGACCGATAACTGTGTAGGAACAAAATTGCATTCTTGAACTGAGTACTACCTTAATTAATTTTGTCTGATTCTGAAACATACGAAATTATTTTGCACACTACAAGGACTGATTTTTGAATTCTCAGTTAACAGTGTCAAATAAATGTTAGTCCTTTTTTGACTTTAAGAGGATAGTGATAATTTTATCAAACGGATACTTTTACCTGGGGACTGAAAAATCAGCCCTAAATCAATTTTAGCACCCTATTCCTGGCAAAATCGTACTATCGGTATATACGACAGTAACACCAATAGCTCATTGTTGTAGCAAACAACTGGCATACAACTTCAAGAGAAACAAAACAGCAAAAGTGTTTGTTCCGGTTCGAAATATGAATTTAGTTAGACAGCAGAAACTCCGGAAGTAAACTTTTTATAAGACGGGCTTCATCTTGTTTTATGCAGTTCTGAAAAATCTTCTTTACTTATACAGTTCGGGCGAGAGCGGCGGATATTGCTAAAGTTTAATATTTTTCTGTTTCTTCTTACTTTGCTATTCTAGAAGGCATTTCATTTTGTAAGAGCCTTTTTTAACTTTCAATTTTTTTTCACACGTGCCTATTCTTTATGCTGGATATTTCGTATTCATATGTATAGTTATTTAGATATACATTATCGTATACATTATTTTATTATCTATGTAATAAATAGTTAGGGTATTTTAAATGTATAGGTATATACATCGTCCATTAAATACAAAAGCGACACAAGTCAAAAATTTACTTTTTACAGGGGAGCTGTTTAAAGATTTCGTATTCGTTTTTTGTTCACAAAAATTTTTTACAGCGCTAATATTATATGTGTTATATATCAATTTGTAGGCATTTTAACCCTCTTTTGATGTGTTTGGTTATTAGAAAGTAATATGTGCTGTGAAAGCTTTTATGAGCGTATACGTCCGTTTTGCATAAAAAAATATGATGAACTCTGATATTTTTTTTTTTGCATCAAAGTCCACAAATACAAAAAAATAAGCATTTATTTCATTTAAAGCATACATAAAATCATGTTTTAAACATGGAAATACTGTTTTTTAACGAAACTGAACCAGACAAAACTTTTTCTTACTTTTTCTTTACTTACATATTGTCAGAACATGTTTATAGGTACCGTAAACCGGGGTTACTTTGATTAATTTTAACTTTGGTTACATATTTTGATGAAATTAACTAACTTAAAATTCATATAATTATCGGTTTACTTCAAGAATCAACCTGCTATATAAAAAAATGTGGTAACTTTAGTTAATAAATATAAAATAAATACAACGCGATCAAAGTTATGTTGTTGAGAATGGAATTACTTTGATATCACTTATCTTTTACTACAAACCGGAAATAGCCCACCTTAAAGCACGTAAATAATAAAAATCGGTTATGTACATTTTTAGTTATTTGTTTTTTCTATGTGTATTGTATTTGTGGGGTAGTTACTATGATCCCATACTAAATGATCCAAATTTATATGTTTTGGCGGTTTACTAGTTTTTTCATTAGAATTGATGCAAGAACTTATTTTTTGCCGATACAAACGTATATCTTTCAATATTTAATTGCAGCGATAATAAGTCTTTCCTAAAAATCTACTTATGATTAGTAATAATGTAACATTTTTTTTCTAGACGACATGACAGTTTCTCGCTAGTACTTGGGTACTACCTATGTAGTGAAGTAATAGACATGATGAGTCAAATCAACACTTTTTTCGATTTTTGAAAGATTTACATGAAATACACAAAAGTGACGTCACGTTTGTACCTATACTACACTTATATTAAATAAAAGTTCTGTACAATAATGACTGCAGTCTATATATTAGTAACAATTTATTCGTGTATGATGCCGTGCATAATGTCTAATAATTTATTTTAAATACAGTCATCAATCATCATGCCTATGTTGGCATTGCCAAAAGTGAAAAAATAAGTTTTTAGATTCGTTAAAACATACAACGGGGTTAGATCTATGTTTGTTTAACTTGTATTGTATACAAATAATATACAGGAAAGTATGACAAATACTTAATAATCTGAAGTTTATGCCATTATTGTTTCTTCGTGATTATAGGTACACAAAATTCACAGTCATCTTTTCCAAACAATCTCTAATATACTTTTAAGTAAAACGAACACATTATAAAGCACCGCGTTTTACAATTACCTACTGTTTTTATAAGATGTATTGTATTTTTTAAGATTTCATGCAAAAGAAACACAATTATTCAATCTGGTACATTTATGGATTTTAATATTATACTGAATTAAAAACGGTTGTAAATGCAACAATGTTTTTTGAAACGTACTATGAAGTGTACATTTTAGAATACTAACTGCCACATTCCGTATTGCGGCTCCTTTGTTTATAAAGAAATCTAAACCATACATATTTCCTTTATTCAAAACAGCATCATGTATAAATATGGCTTCTGTGATTGATGCAATTGAATATATTTTTAATTCAAAAAGGTTGCAAATCCTAATACGGCAGTTTTGATTAATGAAAAATCAAATTAAAGAGGATATTTTAAAATTAAAACTGCCACATTCTGTTTTGCGACTCCCTTTTATATTAAGAAACATAATATTTACGTATTTATTTTATTCAAAACGGCCACATCTACAAATATGGCACTTTTGCTTACATATTTCTTAACGTAATCACTTATTTTTTCGTTTTATGGCACTTTTTCACAAAAATGTCGTGCGGTTTGGTCAACGGTCGAGTCGCAACTGACAAAATGGCAGTTTAGCACTGAAGTTAGTCTCGAAAGAGGGATAGTGCAAAAAGGGCACCTGCATAATTTTGATACTTTCTAACGTCAAATCGACAGGTGTCTTAGTGCCACTTAAAATATCAGTGCTTATAATGTCGTTTTTGCAATAAAAACATGTTTCACGGTTTTTGAGTTGTGTCGCTTTTGTATTTAATGGACGACATATTGTTTCAATCATGTGTGTTAGCTTTTCTTGCAGCGCTCAAATTAATTTGTTTTGCCCGAAGGTTGGCTGGTATTAAATTTCGGCATTAAGTGCGCCTTTTTAACATATTTTTTTGCAATAAAGACTTAGTAAATGTAAAGTACTTATATAGCAACTTGAATCTAATACCTGGAAAATATGCAATATCCAGAATAAAAACTATTCCATGTCCTTTTGCGAGAAGTACAGTCGCACAGTCACCATCAGATACATCGAAGCGACGGTGCTCAAAAATATCTGAACACCCACTCTAACTCCAGTGTCCTGTGTTATAAAGTTACAATTTACAATTTCGCTGTTTGCCTCTCTTTCTAGCCAATACGTGCGTGCGTTAAAAACAGCGAAATTGTAAAATGGCAAACAGCGAAATTGTAAAATGTTACTTTATAAAACGCGACCCTGATGTTTGTGAGCACTCGGACCGCTCCGATATACTATCTCCAGGCTTTTAGGTAAGCATAACAAACAGAATGACTGATAATGAAGTATGAACAGGGGGCAACTACGATCTACTAATGCGATTCAGTTTAGGGCCAAAACTGAATCCCGATGTGTCAATTCCAGAAAATGTCAAAAAATGACAAGCCGACCTAAATTGAATCGCGTTTAAGAGATCATGGTATCTGATGGCAGTGATGGCTATCCACTATCTCTTCGCTTTTAGGTAAGCGTAGACAGAATGTCTTTCGTATTTATATTGGTATGAACTCTCAAAGGAAACCTAATGAATCGCCCGGGGCTCGAATTATCAGCTCACTGTCCATTCGCACTTCACTTCCATATTTAGGCCGTCAATATGACCATGAACCTCAACGCAAGACCGTTATCCCCTTCCAATAAGGTCTACATTCGCTCAAATCGTGGCATCACGTTGCTAAGCCTGGCTTCGCCTTGCGGGAAGCCGCAAAAGTGACAACTTGCCGGTTATTTCCGTGTTCCTTGGATATGTCGTTCCTGATAGGTTAAGGTCGAGTGTCTGACAGGTGAAGTTTGGGTCAGTTATAGGTCAACGATTTGTTGGTCCTGTACCTTGAAATGTCTAATATTATAATATTGCATTATTACTCCGTATTATCAGGGACGCCCCTAGCTATTAAGCTAAATTCAAGCGTGAGTTCTGAACTGAATAATATAAGTCATTTGCATTGATGCACAACAAATAGACGAATATCTCAATATCAGGGCGGATATTTATTTTGTTGTAGTTTTTTCAAATGTTAAAAAAATTGATATTTTCATATTTTTTCTACTCAAAATTGCGAGCTCTTTCGATCCTCATTAGCAGAAAAAAGTGTCCCGAGAATTTATTTACATTCTTTTGTCTTCCACTTAGGAAAGTGTATGAAAAATAGTAACTCAATGGAAATTTTTTTTGGGACACCATTTTATTTCTATCAGGATCGAAAGAGCTCGTGATTCTGATTAGAAAAAATTTAAAAAAGTCTAAATATGGATTTTTTTTCAAAACTACAACAAAATAAAAATCCGCCCATCACGCTAAGCGATTTGGATAAAAAAATTAAACGACTTCAAAACAAACCAACATAAACCCATTAGCACTGAGTCGGGGTGTAATGATGGGATCTTGGAGAAATCGGTTGACACCGGTTTTTTTTTATTTGGTGATTATTAAAAGCTCCATCTAAGGTGGTACAGCAAATTAGAACATAATGATTATAAGAAGGTATCTAGTGGATTATAATAGTGGTCTCAGCCTGGACACTCGTGTTGTTTAGTTTTAGTAAGATCATTTTGTCACGAAAAAGGTGACAGACTAAAAAGTTGTATAAATGTTGCCCGTAAAAAAACTAAACATTTTAGTAGCATAATTACTATTATATTATATTATATTATTATAATTAATTATAAAGGTGTGGAGGAGTTTTAGTTGAAAATGTTTCTTACAAATATAGGTAGTTAGATAGACTTCAAATGCGTACCAAAATTTTGTAAGTGTAGGTATTGTACATTTTTTTTTCAATGTTGTCCCCCCATTTTTTTTTATTTGAATTTTTTTAATATGATTTCCATGCAAAATCGCAAGCTGATTCAATCCTGATAGAATTTTTTTTTCCAAGGTATTTTTTCGATTCCGTTCCATTTTTTTCATACATTTTGTATGGCGGTAACGGAAAGGAAAGTTTGAAAAATTATTGTAAAGTTTTTTTCTCCTATTATGATCGAAACAGCTCACGATTCTGAGTAGAAATTGTATAAAAAATACCTATGTCACAAAAAAGTGGGAGAAGGGGGGACAACTTCAAAAAATATGGACCATATGCATATCAGCTGGAAGAAGAGTTTACAGTGCCTTTTTAGACCACAATTTCAAACAGTCATTTTCGAGAACTAAGAAAGACACGCTTTTGAGAAACACGATATGTTTTTTGAACATTGCAGATGTGGAAGTTTGTTTAAAGTAAATAATCAGTTTGAGGTTAATATTTTAACATTTAAAATCACATAATAGATAACAGTAAGAATCTGTAAATAAAATATGTCGACAAAGATATATTATGTTTTATTTAGAGATACCAGGCCCCTATACTACAAAACTTTACAAGCGTAGAATTCTACAAAATTGACATCTTTTTGTATGAGAATTTATACAATTTTGTAGAATTGTACGCTTGTAAAGTTTTGTGGTATAGGGGTCTGTTTTAACATGACATAAATTATCGACTTAGTTTAATTAAAATCATGAACCATAGTCTTTGTAAATGTTCCGAATAAATAATGAATTATTTTAATACCTTTACTAATTATATCTCCTTTCAATTTAGAGCCGGTGTCCATTGAAAATAAATTAACTTTTAATTGACACCTAAAATTTTCAAGTAACTCAAAACCTTTTTGAAGTATTTAATAAAAGTTCGGATATAAAAAGGCGGCAATTACCAAGTTGAATGGAAAGATAAACGAGAATGTTTCAAGCATATTATACCCGTGTTAACCTCGATATGAGAGTTCTGACATATTGAGACGGGTTCGTGAGGATGGGAATGGAGTTTAGCCTTTGTTGGGGCCAAATGGGAGAAAACAAGCAAAAGTTGAGAATTTTTTAAAGAAGGTATAAGGAAAATATGCAATATTGGGAATAGCGTTGAAAATTTCCGGATTAAGGGTGCGGCTCCACTGACGTGGAGCGGAACGGAGCTGTGCAAAATTGACCAATGACATTCTTCAAATTCAAAATTCGAAACACTGTGATGCGGTCTCATTGGCCGAGCTCCCACAGTTCCGCTCCGCTTCGCGTCAGTGGAGCCGCACTCTCATTCCCGTTTCTTTCCAAATAGCTCGTTTTTTTCCGAATATTTCGAAAAAATCAATGAAAATTCCCACTCAAATGTTCAACTCAAAACCAATGTGAATTAGGTCTAATTTTATCTGATGGCGACTGTAAGTTAATTCACCTAACTTTCCAATTTTCGCCTAGCGTTACAGTAGATATTATGTGGAGATGAATTTACTTAATTAAAGTAAGAACATACAAAAGAATTGGTATTTTCATTCAATTTGGTAAGCTTTAATAGCAAACCAATTTTGGTTTTAATAGCTTTAATCCTGCTTACCTTTCAGCTAACAACTGAATTTAGAGTGCAAGTTATCGCGGCAAGTTTTGAGATGCAACAATGGGTAAGAGTGAGTAGGGAGTCTGACTGTGGTAATAGCGTCTGAGTTGGCGGACAGTTGTGGTAGACACAC